>JASANB010005441.1:0-120936 GCA_030248155.1 Sabatieria punctata
GACTTTCTGCGGCTTTCTGCGTCAGATGTTGTTCAAGACATTTTTCCTTCTTTCACTAGGTATGAGTTGCATGGTTCTATAGGTAGATTTACAATGTACTAGTAGAATCTGGTGTCTTTTAGCCACTACGGTATCGTGCCAACTGGGGGAACTGTCACACTTATTTGGAGTTGCAAAATTCGCAGTAGCAAAGGAAGACGGCCAAGTTTCCTGCAACGTTGCTAAATTCAAGCGCTGCAATTCGGCCACTGTCAAAGCGCTCGGTATGAAGTCAGAGCCACAAAGCGCCCACGAATTCGGAGTCTTTCTGCAAAACTTAATTATGCATGAACATCAAGCAGGATTCACGAAAATTTGCAAGTCGGTTTGCTTTATGTAAAATTTAGTAACCGGTTTTGCGAAGAAAAGCCACATTTAGCCATCTTTTTGAAATTGCACCGTTAGTTCGGTTTTAGCTAGAGAGCTGCCCAGTTATTATGTTATATCGGACAACAATCGCAATCATTTCTGCCAGTTTCAGAGCCATACTCTTTGAATTACCGAATTATTTAGCTTTCTGCTCACAAAACCAGTACGCGTTAGAGTTTTGGCACCAAACATAAATATCTACAATTTTTGCTGAAAATCTGAGCCAAATCCCTATAGATCTGACCGAGAACGAACCGTTTGAATAAAGTTCGAGGAAAGGGTGTAGATTTTTTATCTATGCTATACTGTACTGTATATGACCATACATGGTAGATATTGCAGACAAGTGGTTATGTACGGTCGCTGCATCGACGACGATCTCCAGCTAAAGGCCTGTCTATCGGTTTCCAATTTGGTCAAGATGGGCCTGCACGAGCGGGACGCAGAAGTCTGCAGGGTGATATTTAACGAGGCTCAGTTCCAATGCACCAAAGGCTATAACGGTTTGTTTCTCTTACATGCGTTACGTACATATCTGATTATTTAATCATCATCAAGAATTGGAACTGCATGAATAATACGCAACTGAAATCGAAGAAGGAACTGCGCCAATGCGAGACTGACTTTAGAACCAAAAAACAGGAGCACCCTGACAGAGCCTGTTGGTACTGTAAATTGGTTTTTTCTCTACTCCATCAATGTGTTAGCCTTTCGCGTTCGCCGGCGGGCTTCTAGCTTGCCAGTTTTGCAGCTACGGACAAGAGTGGCTGGAGTGTCTGAGCGCTCCTTTTGCGAGAGATTGCGGCAAGAAAGTAGGTAACGTCCTGTGCGAGGTGATGAAGATTTCGACCGCTCTAGATCCTCAGCTGAAGACGTGTGAGCTGAGCTGTGGTGATGGTGAGTATATATTTACCATACACAAAAGTACACTCCTACACATACACATACCAAAGACCAGTAGTGTGCCGTCAGTAAAACACAGTCTGTCAGACCTGTTTCTTCTTGTTTACGTGACCCACTTGCAGGCGCCCAACTGTTTGATAACTTTCTCAAGCCGACCGAAAAGATTGACGGCCTCAACTCACTCTAGAAATTGATGTGACTCGCTCTTCTCTGGTTTCACTGCCTAGGGGTTTCGGTGCTGGTTTGTTTTCTGCACCTAATGCAACTGTACTGTAGTTAGACTGTAGGACTTGGACAAGCTAGAAAATAAATGTGTATTAGCACAAAACAGTGAAGTTACATAGCATCTGGGTGAGTTAAGAGTAGACATGGCAAATAAACAGGTTATCCATTGGAATGACTCACCTTATTCAAACTAATTTGATACGCTATGTACGCATATGCAAGGCATACATGTACTAGGGGTACTGTTGCTTGGGTATGGGATTTTCAGGAATCGGTTCGGTATGGGTAGGCATTTTTCGGCATACCCAGGAATCGGTTCGGTATGGGTAGGTATTTGAAAAAATACCGGTATACCGGTATTTATTCGGTATTTGCTGAAAATGTTTTACAAAGTCAAAACACTGAATTTCCCATTTATAAGGCCATGAATTTAGTAATTTTTAAGCTCAGAGGCTAGAAAATCCATCAAAACCAATTGGATTTACAGTTTTTAGGAATTTTTGAAATTATTTTTTAGTTTTACTGGAGTGAAAATTGTTTCTATAAATAAGCTTGGCTAAGAAGAATGCTTCCATTGTACTGTAGTTTTAAGGCGTGCTAGTGATGAAGTATGGAGGTCTAACGAGCAGTGACACCATGGTGGGTCATTCTGTTGTTTGTGAATGTACTGTACATCAAGTACATGAGAGAGACTTGATTATTAAGGAGCAGTGTGAAGTTAAGCCAAAACTAGACCAACGCTTTCCAATGACAAGGCAAGTTTGGGACAGGGAGTTGGGTCAAAGAACAAAAAATTCTTCAAATTCGATATTTTTGAGGGATACCGTAACAGAATGTGTTTCTGCATGCCCGAAAAATGCAAAATTACAAAGAAAACAATGTGAAATGAACAATGATCATAGGGAATTTTCGATAAAACTGCACTAAGCTGAGCAAAAAATACCGACTCCGGAATACCTGGGTATTCCCAAAATAATCGGTATACCGGGTATGGGTATTTATTAAAATACCTGGAATCGGTAGGTATTTATTGGGTAGGTATTCCCAAAAATACCCATTTTTCGGTATGGGTTCGGTATACCCAATCAACAGTAACTAGGGGGGTTTGGGGGTTACGCCCCCTAGCTGAAAAGGCCAAACCCCCCTCACCCCCCCCCGAGAGAGGTTAAAGGACCCCCCCCCCCGAGCCAAAAATACAAGTACTAGTCGAGGCTCCAGTACTAACAAACGGGCTCAGAAATCACTAATTTTTAGCCTAAAATTTGCTTGAAAAGCCTTTGGAAACCGAATTCTGCCCGCTCCTCATGACTGCCTAGCTTTCTCAAATACTGAGTTTAAGGTGTTGGTCTGGCATCGGCGTGTAGCTTAGTGGTTAGAGCACTGGACCGGCAATCCAAAGGCTGCAATTCCCAGCTACGCCGTTGTACATGCCTTACTTTTTCACCTTTCATTCAATTTGGCGTTTCTACTGCTGATATTTAAAAAATCGGTGTTTTGGAAGCCCTTTTTGTCATTTTTTGCTTGTTTTTAGCTCTGAAACGCTATTTGAGAACTTAAAATAGCGATTTTTAGCGTCCTTACTGAAAAAAACGTGCTAAAAACGGATTTCTAGGCATTTTGGAGCTTTTCGAAATTTGAGACCCCCTTCTGGACGAAAGGCCCCCTCGACCCCACACCTGAGGAAACCCCCCTAACCCCCTCCGCCCAGGTCGGCCCGGAGCTGTTACATGTACGTATGATGCAAGGTCACCTTTACAACAAGGAAATCTATTGGAAGCCCTGTTCGTTACATCCTTAACGGTTTTCGACGCGAATTTATCGAGTAGAGAGGTGTGAAAAAATTATGTACGTAAGAGGCGTGCAAAAATTTCGTGATGGCATGAGGGCAGGGGGGTTCGCCAAATGATTACTAATCATATACGGTGGGGTGATACATTACGGTGCGCTGATACATCGATCCGATCGTTTTGCGGCCTATGATCAGACTCGTGGTCCATTTCGCGACCCCCGTGATTCGTCATCTCGGACGTTGCCCTTCTTTCACTGCCAGCCACTCCTAGCCATGCTGCTGGGTGCCGGACACCGGGAGAGCGGCCGCGTGTTGATGCCATGATGCTGACTGCTGTTGTTTGGGTATGGGATTTTTCAGGAATCGGTTCGGTATGGGTAGGTATTTTTCGGCATACCCAGGAATCGGTTCGGTATATGGGTAGGTATTCGAAAAATACCGGTATGACGAAAATGTTTTACGAAGTCAAAATCAGAATTTCCCATTTACAAGGCCATGGATTTAGTCATTTCCATGGTCAGAGGATAGAAGATCCATCAAAAGCAATGGGATTTACAGTTTTTTTGGGAATTTTTGAATTTATTTTTTAGGTTTACTGGAGTGAAAATTGTTTCTCTAAATAATTTTGACTAAGAGAAATGCTTTCCATTGTACTGTAGTTTTAAGGTCTGCTAGTGTACGTACAGTATGGAGATCTAACAACCAGTGACAAAATGCGGGGCTATTTTGTTGATTGTGAATGTACTGCACATGAAGTAGTGCATAGAGACTTGATTATTAAGGAGCAGTGTGAAGTTAAGCCAAAACTAGCCCAACCAAGGTGATTGCCTCGCATGTGGCCCTTTATGGGTTGTTTACTGGTCTGTCCGGTGTTCATGTCCGTTGTAATAAACTTTTTTAACGAACGCTTTCTAATGACAAAACAAGTTTGGGATAGGTCAGAGAACTAGAAATCCTTCGCACATTCGATATTTTGGAGGGATATCGTAATAGAATGTGTTTCTGCATGCCCCAAAAATGCAAAATTACAAGGAAAACAATGTGATCATAGGGAATTCTCGATAAAAAAGGCACTAAGCTGGACAAAAAGTACCGATTCCCAAATACCTGGGTGTTTTCAAAATAATCGGTATACCCGGCATGGGTATTTATTGTGGAACCGGTAGGTATTGAAACACTCACACAAAACTATCAAATTCTTCAGTATTTATTGGGTAGGTATTCCCAAAAATACCCATTTTTCGGTATGGGTTCGGTATACCCAATCAACAGTAATTCTGACAGCTCCCGACGGCCGCCGGTACCCCATATTCCAGAGGACTCCCGGCATAGTTGGTTTCTCAGACAGCTTCTTAAACATCGTAGATCTTCTTCTCCAACGCGGCATGCTTTGTGAAGCGGCTTCGGTGCAATGGCAGATCCAGTCGGTTCCCATTTTACCTACTAGCTGTCACCAGCTTTCGGTGGCCTGGGTGGAGTTTTGCGCCGACGACCAACTCTTTGCGGCAATAAACTTGCCGCGCAGAAAGCATGAGCGCACGACGACGTTGCGCACAGTGGCTATGCGGCCTAAAATACTACACCAACTGTGCCGGTGTCGCGTCAGATTTGGTCCGGTCAAAATTCAGAAGTATGTTATGATTTATCTGAAAATGTTTACCTGATATAGCTTTTAACTATTGAATTCTTTTTCAGTGCTGTTTGATTAGTTAGATAATGTACTTACTTTAATTCAAAATACTACTTGTACTATTATTGTACTTACTAATAATTCAAAATAACTAAGTAATGAATAACTTTTACTCAGTAAATTTACTGGGAACAACACTGATTAATACCAGAACTTTTGACCTACAAAATATCTGCGCATATATTCATAATTCCATTCATTCCGACAAAAATTATAGATACAGCAAAAAGAAAAGTTTCCGTTTTTGATGCTGTTTCTATATTTAACTGAAATATACAGGGTGCGTCAAAAAAAAACAACCCAGCAGATTTTTTGCTGTAGCAACCGCAAATCTCAACCGATATGAATGAATCCTGCTTTAAATGAAAGATAAATAAATTCTTGAACGACTGGTCTAGCTTTTATTAAGATGCGTTGCTTAGTTCCTGAGATAATTGCTTTCAAAATCAAAACAGAGATTTTGGCAGTGCACAACAGAGATTAAAACAACCCAGCAGATTTTTTACTGTAGCAGCCGCAAATCTCAATCGATTTCAGTGAGTCCTATTTTATATGAAAGATAAGTTAATTCTTGAAAGTTTGGTGAAGCTTTTATTAAGATATGATGCTTGGTTCCTGAGATATTTGCACTCAAAGTCAAAACAGATTTTGGCAATGAACAAGAGCGATTTTTACTATTCTGTTGCACTTCATAATAAAACCGATTCCTACTGCTCAGGGCTAACGTAACGAGGTTTTTCTGGTGCCACACATGCTTGGTTACTTCATTTGTAAAAGTCTTGTTGCCCCTCAGCAGTAGGAATCCGTTTTGTTGTGAAGTGCAACGGAATCGCTCTTGTTCACTGCCAAAATCTCAGTTTTGAGTTTGAAGGAAAATATCTCAGGAACTAAGCATCGTATCTTAATAGGGCCTTCACCAGGCTTTCAGTAATTTATTTATCTTTCATTTAAAGCAGGATTCATTCAAATTGGTTGAGATTTGCGGTTGCTACAGCAAAAACTCTGCTGGGTTGTTTTTTTTTGACACACCCTGTATACAGGGTGGGCCATTTATCTATTCCCGGTTTCAGATAACCATAACTTTTTTCCAGTCAGATCGATTTTATTAAAATTTTACATACAAATGTCTTAACACTTCAAATTTTTACAGTTAAAATTTAAAATCAATCCTTCACTCTGGTCGCTAGTTATGCGTCTCCACGTGGCCGCCACTTTTTTCGATCACTTTCTCCAGCCTCAGTCGGTATGAGCACATTTCCATCTGGATGGTGGTGTAAACCGGCACAACCACCGTTACTGGGCTCCTGCCAACCCCGACTTGGTGACCGAGCAGCCGCTGCACTCACCGCGTACGACAGTTTGGGCCGGCATCTGGCAGGGTGGTGTCTTTGGCCCGTTTTTCTTTGACGAAAATGTCAATGAGGAGTGGCGATGTGAGTGAGATCTGGCGATGTGAGTGAGTGCAGCGGCTGCTCGGTCACCCAGTCGGGGTTGGCAGGAGCCCAGTAACGGTGGTTGTGCCGGTTTACACCACCATCCAGATGGAAATGTGCTCATACCGACTGAGGCTGGAGAAAGTGATCGAAAAAAGTGGCGGCCACGTGGAGACGCATAACTAGCGACCAGAGTGAAGGATTAATTTTAAATTTTAACTGTAAAAATTTGAAGTGTTAAGACATTTGTATGTAAAATTTTAATAAAATCGATCTGACTGGAAAAAAGTTATGGTTATCTGAAACCGGGAATAGATAAATGGCCCACCCTGTATATTGTTGAATTTCTCAGGATTCGGTCAATCCTGTTGCACCAATCTTTAACACAAAATTCCCACTATTTTGGCACTTATGTTTCAAATTTCAGACAATTTGGTCAAAAATTGCGAAAATGGCAGCAAAAAGAAATGTTGTCATTTTTAGGACACCCTGTAGGAGAGGTCCGCGTCCTAGATCTATTCGCGTCAAAGTGTAAGTTCGTTTCGTAAGACAGTCAGTGTACAATGTTTTATTTGTTCTTCAACTGTATTATTACTATTATTACACGCGTTTGCTCGACCTATTGAAATTAAACAGGTAATTGTAATATCCGGACCAAATATGCCAGACCCGGACCAAATATGGCACCATATTTGGTCCGACCCAGGGGGGGGTCCGACCGGAACAAATCTCAAAATATGATTGGCGCCATCAAGCTCAGCGCACGTACCGACGGTGTGCCTTAACCGATCCGGTCGTCTTACCCACCCTTCGATAGGTGTTTGCGTTGGCTTTCAAACGAGCTAAACAGCGCCGTCATGCAATCATGTTTGCGCGCGAAATTCAAATTTTAGTGACTCGGCTCTATTATTTGATTTTCTACCTAAACGGGAAACGTTGCCATTTTTGTAGTTTTTATCGTATGTTAATGCGCCAACCGCTAAACGACGCAGCGTGACGAGATCTACAGTTTCCATGCATCGCGGTCGTCCTACGCCTTCCGACGCCAACACTAGATGTCTGAGAGTGAAGCAGTCGAATTTGGCCGTTTTTGCCACTAATTCCATAGTAGTTTTCAGGCCATACAATTGTAGTTCACTTCGCGGTTGACAGATTTAGCTGGTTCATGCACGAAAACACTCCTAATTGAACGCAGAATGCTAATAATACAATCTGGGGGCTCGGCAATCCAATCAATCCACTGTAGGACCTCCAGTATCAGCATTACCCAACTATCAGGAAGAAGTATGTCAGAAAGATGATCGATTTTCTCACTAACGAAAAACAAATTTGCATATCTGGTGAATACGATTTGTAGAGCACATCAAGAGCTTTCATTTGGTGTATTACATGCCCTTGCAGCACATCGGCAATATGGTGTTCATTTGCGATTTTTCTTTTTTGTACGATATGAGAGCTGGATTTTTGACAGTTTTTGATCTGTTTCTTGAGCAAACATGATCGCATCGAGTCCGTTCTGCTATCTAATGAATCGCCACGGTCCGCTGCGTCTTTTGATGGATAGCTTATTTGGATTAGTCCACGCATTTTATAGTTATAGTATCAATACTACCGTAAGTCCAGTTGGATGCACTTACATTGTACTTGATTTAAAAGGCAGATTTGTCATGAATTTCGGACGATTTTGCACTGCAACTATAAAATTCGTGGGCCAATCCAAGTAAGCTATCCATCAAAAGACGCAGCGGACCGTGGCGATTCATTAGATAGCAGAACGGACTCGATGCGATCATGTTTGCTCAAGAAACAGATAAAAAACTGTCAAAAATCCAGCTCTCATATCGTACAAAAAAGAAAAATCGCAAATGAACACCATATTGCCGATGTACTGCAAGGGCATGTAATACACCGAATGAAAGCTCTTGATGTGCTCTACAAATCGCATTCACCAGATATGCAAATTTGTTTTTCGTTAGTGAGAAAATCGATCATCTTTCTGACTTTTTCACGATGGTTGAGTTATGCTGATACTGGAGGTCCTACAGTGGATTGCTTGCATTGCCGAGCACCCACGTTGTGTTATTAGCATTCTGCGTTCAATTAGGAGTGTTTTCGTGCATGAACCAGCTAAATCTGTCAACCGCGAAGTGAACTATGGCCTGAAAACTACACAGGAATCAGTGGCAAAAACGGCCAAATTCGACCGCTGCACTCTCAGACATCTAGTGTTGGCGCCTGAAGGCGTAGAACGATGGCTATGCCTGGAAACTGTTGATCTCGTCACGCTGCGTCGTTTGACGGTTGGCGCATTAAGTTACGATCAAAGTTGCAAAAATGGCAACGTTTCCCGTTTAGGTAGAAAATCAAATAATAGAGCCGAGTCACTAAAATTTGAATTTCGCGCGCAAACATGGTTGCATGACGGCGCTGTTTAGCTCGTTTGAAAGCCAACGCAAAGACCTATCGAACGGTGGTAACACGCCTGGATCGGTTAAGGCACACCGTTGGTACGTGCGCTGAGCTTGATGGCGCCAATAATATTTTGAGATTTGCTCCGATCGGACCCCCCTGGTCCGACCGGACCAAATACGCGACCAGACGAAATATGGCGTGACACCGGCAATCGCTTATACACATTTAGTGTTGTTTTGTTACAATATCAAAATTTCCGTTTGACTCTGACAACCGCTTGTTTGACTGCAATACCAGAGCAGTCCTGGCGGGGGGGGGGGTTATTTTCCTCCTGCGGAGTGTCAATTGCTTTAAAGATAAGTGGCGACCGCTTTTTCGTACTTGGACCCTGACCACGCGCGGAGATGGGGAGATCACTTGAACTGCAAATTTTGAACACAGACGATGAAATCGCGCAAGCAAGTGTTTTAACATGATTTCGCTAAGGGCCAGTTAGTACTGTTGTTTGGTAATGGGTTTTCTGTTTGTGTATGTGTATGTGTATGTGTATACACATTTACCTTCAAATGTGTATGGTAATTTGTGTATACACATTCAACAAAACAATGTGTATTTTTGTGTATATTTGTGTATGTGTATTGTACTGAAAATGCAAATTTTTTGGTAGATTTTGAGCCAGAAATGCTAAGAAAATCAAATCTCTCAATGTCTGTTGCTTTAAACCTTGGATAGCTTTGCAATCGAGTTACTTAGGACATTTGAAGGCTTTATCAGGATATCTACCGTTTATTACTGCAGCAAAAACATCGAAATTTTACGATTCTGTTCGAAATTTTATCGACTTTTCCTGATAAAATACACATACACAAAAATACACATTTCGAGTAGTGTTTGTGTATGGTAATGTGTATCTGAATTTTCAATGTGTATGTGTATGTGTATGTGTATATACATTGAAAAAACAATGTGTATTTTTGTGTATGGTAAATGTGTATGTGTATACACAAACAACAGTACCAGTTAGTGTACTGAGTACCGGAGTTTTCCACTTATAAGACCTGGTCTTATAACTGGAAAATGCCTAAATTTAGGGTCACTTTTTGGCGCCCTTTTGAAGACCATGGTCTTATACAGTCAGGGAAATAACAACATATATGGTATCAGTACACATATATGGAAACGGTACCATATATGGTACCGGTACACCTTCAAGTGGTACCATATATGGTACCACTTCCTTATATGGTACCCTTTCGATCGAGGCCTCAGGTGGTACCATATATGGTACCGGTACCATATATGGAAACGGTACCATATATGGAACCGGTACCATATATGGTAACAGGTACCATATATGGTACCCCTTCGATCAAATCATAAGGGGTACCATATATGGTACCCTTTCGATCGAGGCCTCAGGTGGTACCATATATGGTACCGGTACCATATATGGAAACGGTACCATATATGGAAACGGTACCATATATGGTACTGGTACCATATATGGTACCCCTTCGATCGAGGCCTCAGGTGGTACCATATATGGTACCGGTACCATATATGGAAACGGTACCATATATGGTACCGGTACCATATATGGTACCCTTTCGATCGAGGCCTCAGGTGGTACCATATATGGTACCGGTACCATATATGGTACCCTTTCGATCGAGGCCTCAGGTGGTACCATGTATGGTACCGGTACCATATATGGAAACGGTACCATATATGGTACCCTTTCGATCGAGGCCTCAGGTGGTACCATATGGTACCACCTCAGGCCCTACATGTAACAGATCATCAGCCGAACGGGGGAGGGGGAGTTGGGGGGTCTGGCGCCGGCCAGGGGGGGTCTGAGCCAAAATTTTGGGAAGCGGGTCCGGCACTAAAAAACGCTCAAAATGGAAAAAAATCGCAATTTTTGGGCCAAAAATCGCTAATTTGGGCTGAAATACAGCTAGAAAGTGCTGTTTTACCGGCGATTTTGGTAATTTTTGTGTCTGAAATTGCAAAAAATCGCAAAAATTTGCTCAAAAATTACTTGCCAGAAAAATCGGAGGGGGGTCGGAAAAATCGTCTCGGTCTCGAGGGAGGTCCCTATCCGGGGGGGCTCTGGCCTAAGTCGGGTGGGGGGGGGGCAGACCCCCCTGTTACATGTATGCCTGAGGCCTCGATCGAAAGGGTACCATATATGGTACCGTTTCCATATATGGTACCGGTACCATTACCACCTGAGGCCTCGATCGAAAGGTACCATATATGGTACCGTTTCCATATATGGTACCGGTACCATATATGGTACCACCTGAGGCCTCGATCGAAAGGGTACCATATATGGTACCGGTACCATATATGGTACCGTTTCCATATATGGTACCGTTTCCATATATGCTACCGGTACCATATATGGTACCACCTGTTTCCTCGATTGAAAGGGTACCATATATGGTACCGGTACCATATATGGTACCCCTTATGATTTGATCGAAGGGGTACCATATATGGTACCTGTTACCATATATGGTACCGGTTCCATATATGGTACCGTTTCCATATATGGTACCGGTACCTTATATGCTACCACCTGAGGCCTCTACCGAAGGGGTACCATATATGGTACCGGTACCATATATGGTACCAGTGCCATATAAGGAAGTGGTACCATATATGGTACCACTTGAAGGTGAACCGGTACCATATATGGTACCGTTTCCATATATGTGTACTGATACCATATATGTTGTTATTTCCCTGACTGTTATAACTGGAAAATGTTATTTCGCTGCAAAAAAGGATTTTTGGCCAATGGTTGAATTTGTTTTTTACCTAGGTGGCTGTTCTAGACATGCCTGACCAGTTTACGCTTGACTTGTTAAACTTTACTTGAAATTACAAAAAAGGTAGTATTGAAGCATAGTACGTACTGTATTGCGTTCAAAACAAAAATCAGAATCATGTTTTATCTATATTGTGTACTTCTGCCTTAGTTTTCTCACGATGGACAGCTTTTGTTCACTTTAAAAACAGTTAATTGTGTGCTAAAATCGGTCAAATAAACTAAGACCATGGTCTTTTAACTGGAAAATGGGTGTCAATGAACCAAGTTTTCTGACCACCTATTTGAAGACCATGGTCTTATAACTGGAAACAAAAACCTATTTAAAGACCATGGTCTTCTAACTATGGTGGTCTTATAAGCGGAAATCTCCGGTACAGTAACAGGATCTCATTTTTGTTTCGGAAAATGCTAAGTGCTGGTTAGTGTACCCGGGTACCCAATGCAGCACTCTCCGGTAGTTTAGCACATTTTGGCCATATTTGTACGGTAATTGAGATATTTTTGCACTTTTTTGGTTGTTTTTGTATTTTGAGGCTATGTCTTTAACTTTTCCAGAAGAATTTGTTAAATTTGCGGTTTAGCCCCGTCAGCATTAGATTAAGACGCAATTTCTGAGAGGATTTAGGGTTTGATAAGGGAGCCTCCCCAAATCGGGTCAGGGTCACATCACCGATTTGGCTCATTTATATATACATGTATGTGAGAGTATATGACGAAAAAACAAGAACCACAAAGTATGAGCTCTGGTGGACCCCCAGAGCGCCAGGGCTCCCCTCCAAAGTAGGGGTGGTCGGGCTGAAAAAAAGAAAAAAGTACCTTAACTTCAAAACATGATTTTAAGCTCATGCTTGCTCGTAGGATGAAAGTGGGCATACGAACAGATGCGGCAAGACTCGAAGATTTTGAAACTGGTAGCTAAAGCGCGGTTGGATGCTCTGTACCGGAGTTCTAGGCTAAAAACGCGGTTGAACACCAATTTTGTGCCACACTGACAGATACGTTTGACCAAATTTTCATACATTAGGATCCTAGGCGAGGTCCAGTCTTTATATATATAATATAGCCTAGTAAATTACCTACATGCATGCAAAATGTAGCGGAAGTCGATTCATACCGTTAGGTCGAAATTCGCCCTCAAAGTCAAAATCGAAAATTTTTTGTGCCGAATTGGAACAAAAATTGTTGCACAGGCAAACTTCAGTCGTAGACTGCAAATATCGCACTAGTCTTTTTCGAAACTTTTCTTTGGAAGGCTAATTTGCCCAATATTACTGCATTCACTGCTGATTGCTGCATCTATCCAGCACCTTCAGCGCGTCCTGAAATATGCAATAGCATAACAGAAACGGATTGACGTGTTGTCTTTTATACGTATTCAACATGTTTACATACAGCACATACAGGCTTAAGAGAGGGGCCTGGGTGACTACCTCCTCTCCAAGCCGGCCAAGGCCTTCCCTCGGTCGCCCAGGCCCCTTAGCCGAAGATTTGACGACCTTTTTAAGGAAAATCGGCAATTTCAGTGATTTTTAGCCATTTTTGGGAAATCGGACTACCCCTCCATAGGCGACTCAAATACCACAATAGATCTTTCCGGCCCATTT
Organism: Sabatieria punctata; assembly: GCA_030248155.1. Lineage (NCBI taxonomy): Eukaryota > Metazoa > Nematoda > Chromadorea > Araeolaimida > Comesomatidae > Sabatieria > Sabatieria punctata. Next base: position 13,304 of record JASANB010005441.1, read on the forward strand.
ATAGTCTACAAGGTTATCTGTTAAAAAAACCAAATGGCGCTTTTTCGTGAAAGTATGCCACCAGCATACAGTCAAGTTCACAAACGCAGCCACAAACCTACAAACTTTGTCAAAGTTTGGGGCCGGTACCCTATCTTTTCAATTAGAGTTTGCGGCCGGTTTGAGGCAGGTTTGTACATTAAACGCAGCCTACGGAGCGCGCCGCAAAGCTTAACAAAGGTTTGACAAACCCAACAAAGATTTTGCAAACTCTGTGAAGGGCATGTTTGCAGGCGGTTGGTGCAAGTTTGAGCAGAGTTTGCGTGTAGTTTGCTTTAACCAGTATGTAACCAAATTTATGTTTTCAGATACAAGAACTGCACATGGCTATTAGTAAGCCTGACACATTGAAAATAGGTTGTAAACGCACACTTACAGGTACATATAACAAAAAATACACAAAGCTTAGAAAGCCGGGCGCTTTCGCAAAGCAGTGTCAACTTTGTTCCGAATCTTACCCCACAGTTCAATGACACTTTCTCCAGATTCGGGAGGGCTCTTGGTAAGGACCACTTTCTTCGCCCAATTAACCTTGGCCTCTGGCAGCTTTGGATGTCCATTTGCACCCGAAATCGTGGCGTTGTTTCGTTTCTCATCAGGACTGCAAACTTCATCCAGCAAAGCCAGAAGAAGTTTGGATCGATTTGAAGCTCCAAAGAGTCGTGAACTAAGGAACTCAACTCGTTCCTCATTAGAAAAGTCATGCAAGCCGATTCGACCAATTTCTGGAAACACAGCAGCCACATCCCGATTTGTGCGAGAACTATTCAACATTTCAGGAGGTGAATCGGCTGACCGATTGATCATGTTGGCTGCTATTTGAGACAGAAATAACTTGCACTCATTGACGGAACCTTTCAGGTCACGTATTTCCGCTAGCAACGCAGGATCAGTGGCTGGATAGGGCGCATAGTAGGGCGACTGAAATCCAACTGGGTGCCCAGGAGGTTGGTAGATCTGTTGAACTGGTTGGGCGGAAGGGATAAAGCCAGGCTGTGGAGAAGAATAGCAGCCCGGGAGAAAAGCGGGAGAGGTCAAAGGTGGCGCATTATGAGAGATGTCAGTGAGGACAGTGCTGGCATTGGTCGAGCGATTAGCGTTTTGCTCCAGGTAACTTTTCGCAGATGCTGTGGTTGCAGGAGTACCATCGATTTCCGATGCTGGGGAACCCAAACGAAACTGTCCAGTCCCGGTACCGTCCTTCTCCTTGGCAGTTCCTTCTTTGTTTGCTAGAGTGCCGTCTGTTTCCTTTGAACCCGACTCTGTGCGCTGTTGCTCCCCTGAAACCAGCGAACACTATAGTATAATTGAGCCATAGTACCTTTGGAATGAACCGCTACTTATCTGGTCAAAGATTAGCAAGATTTGTAGGCACGCTTTTGTACAATTAAGTGGGCTAGCTGGCCACTTGTCCTAATTAATAAGAAAGTTTATTGCGCTGGCTTTTGAATTGAGTAGCGGGCAGGCCAGCGAGCCGGCCGCCGGGCGCGTCGCTAATGCACTGCACCACCCTACATGTACAGTAGTTAATTAGAAAGTTTACCGCGTTTCTTCTTACTGGCCGGCTCTTCTGCTTGTACGTTGCCCGTTTTATTGATGCCACTTTTCTGTTCTTTCTTTCCTTCTGCTTCCTTCTGCTTTCGCTTCTGAGCTGCCTCAAGATTGCCACAGCTGTTGGCCAGCTCCACTATCTCGCCCGCGTATGTCTTCCCATCAAAATCCCACTGATACTGAACAGTGGAACCACATTTGATCTCCCCGCTCAGTTTAGCCACGTCCACAATTGCGTCACCGTCAGAGAAAGAGACAAGCGCAAATCGGAACTTCTGAATAGTAACTCGAGATTGCCGCCTTTCAGCAATAGAGGCCATGCTGCTAGCCATTATAAGCAATTAGAGGAACACTCGGCGGGCCGGAGTTGACCTAAACCTGGTTTGCCCTCCACTGACACAATAGCAATCCGATCTGAAGTGTTTTTCGCTCTGAGTGAGGCTACAACGCCTCACCTGTTACAGTCTATCTAACAGTGTGCGTGAGGTGTGTTCTGCTGTGGTCATGTTGATTGAATGCCTGTCCCTGTCAGTTGGTTTGGCTCTGCTATGGTTTACATTGCTTACTGCTCCCCCTACTGTTGGCAATAAAGTCAATTGGCCCACATGGCTGCGACAGAAGATAATTGGCGCATTGAAGCGGGGTCACTCGCACGAAGAAATTCGAGCTCAAATTCAGGAAGAGTATTCATGGATTGTGAGCTTGTCCGGCATTCATCGACTTGTGACGCGATACAAGAAAACTGCCACTGTAAACACATGCCGCCGAGAGACTGTGAATTCCAAACTCACTCCTGCCATTTTGGATTTTATTGAGCGGCAGCTGGAACAGTTGGCAGGGGAAGTGACTGACAGTCAAATCCAGCAGTTCGTCAAGCAAAGGTTCCGAAAAAACCTTTCCCGCTCTACAATTCGACGTGCGCGCATCAGATTAGGCTGGGAATATGTGAGTGTGCGCTACTGTCAAATGATTCGAGCTGAAAATAAGCCAAAACGTCTTCAGTTTGCTCAGTATTTGGATCGAAACCGACACGTTCTAAAGGACATTATTTTTACGGATGAGAGCTGCGTAATGCTAGACAGATATCGAAAGAAGATCTATCGCAAGCGCGGCTACGAATACATGAGCGCTCGTGCTAGAGCCAAGTGGCCGGTACGCGTGCATGTCTGGGCGGGCATTAGCTGGCGAGGAGCGACAAAGATAGTTGTGATGGACGGCGCAACGCGCATCAATAGCGTTGTCTATCAGCACATCCTTGCGGAGGCCTTTATTCCGTTTGTTGAAGAGCGTTACTCGGGCAGGCCTCATATTCTCCAAGCGGATGGTGCGCCTTCTCATACAAGCAGCTCGACATGTAAATGGTGTAAAGAAAATAACATTAGCTTTGATCGCTATTTCTGGCCTCCGGAGAGCCCAGATTTGAATCCAATTGAAAATATGTGGGCACATTTGAAGCAGTATTTGAGGAATATTGTTAAGCCTTCCAATAAGGAAGAGCTTGTACAGGGAATCTTTGCCATTTGGAGAACTGTTGATATCAAGCGATGTAGAAAAGAAATTTTCCATGTGAGAAGAGTGGTACCAAAAGTAATTGAGCTGAAAGGTGGCTGTACTTTGTATTGATTGAAAATAAACGTATTGGGACGTTCTAACGCTCGCTATGCAGATACAAATAAATCTTACCGTTGACAAACATACTCCAAACCACCGACAAACCTTACACAAAGTTTGAGCCTAAGCAGCAGGCCCCCAAACCTTTGTCGCGAGTTTGCAAGTTTGACAAAGTTTGAAGGTTTGTGGCTGCGTTTGTGAACTTGACTGTAGCGGCCCCTGACATATTTCGAAGGCCTTCCAAAACAGAGTCCGTATGGGTGGCCCTAGTATACCGTACATGTAACAGGTCATCCGCCAATGGGGAGGGGGTTGCGGGGTCTGGCGCTGGCCGGGGGTCTGAGCCCAAAATCCAGGGAGCGGGTCGGGCGCTAAAAACGCTCAAAAATCGCAAAAATAGCAATTTTGGGCAAAAATACAGCTAAAAAGTGTTGTTTTATAGGCGATTTTAGCAAATTTAGTGTCTGAAATCGTAAAAATTGCAAAAATTTGCTCAAAAAATTACTTGCCAGAAAAATCGTCTCGCGGGGTCCCCCATTGGGGGGTCTGACCAATTTTGGGAGGGTGCAGTCCCCCAATACAAAATTCACAAAAAATTTCTTCCATGAAATCCCTCCCTTGGCCTAGTCGGTACAACAGACCCTTGTAAAATGTACCCTTTCAAACGTCACAAAACTTAATAATCGGCGCGTTTACAGAAACCCCGGTGCTAATCAAATGAATACATTGTGAATTTGTTTGATGTACATATGGTGCATCAACATCCCAAGTCCACCCAAGAAAAATACCAGAAACATCAAAAAGCAATGCACCAGTTTCCGCAACAAGCTGACCATTCACACCTAATCTTGTGCGAAGTGGCGAGCTCGCACTTCTTTAGCATCTTTCACAGAACTTCTCGCTCTGTAATACACCCATACATGTAACAGGGGGGGTCTGGGGGGTGCTGCCCCCCACCCGAAATAGGCCAGACCCCCCGGATGGCCCCCCTCCCCCGAGACGATTTCACCGACCCCCCCCCTCCGATTTTTCTGGCAAGTAAAATTTCGAGCAAATTTTTGCAATTTTTTACAATTTCACACACAAAAATTGCCAAAATCGCCTGCAAAAGAGCACTTTTTAGCTGTATTTCAGCCCAAATTAGCGAGTTTTGGCAATTTTTAGCCGAAAAATTGCGATTTTTTCGATTTTTGAGCGTTTTTTAGTGCCCACCCCCCTCCCCCAAAATTTTGGCTCAGACCCCCCCGGCCGACGCCAGACCCCCCCCCCAACCCCCCACCCCCCCATCGGCGGATGACCTGTTACATGTATGAATACACCACACCACTCAGTAATACATACCGTGTTTATTCCAGTAAGCTGCGCACGGCCTATTTATTTCGAAGTGGTCTGGACGGTGTTGGTGCAATACACCACCGGTGCGATATGCCGACTGATCAGAAAGGTGCGATACGCCGACTAAGAGGTGCGAAACGCCGACTCAATAAACTCCGCCTATAATAAGGTGCGTTACGCCGACTAAAGAGGTGCGAAACGCCGACTGCCCAATGACAGAGGATTTATGGTTTTGGGCGCCGTAGAACTGTCACAAACACGCAAAACCCAGTTTGGACCTGTTGGTCCCAAAACCCTATTTGGTATTTGAAAAAAGTCCCCCCCCCACGAAAAAACCCAGCGACATGTATGTTGCAAACTCCTATTACATGTGATTAATTCAGCCTTTACTGAATACCGAACTTTATTCAAGTTTCAATACAACAGTTTTCCGCAGGAAACTGCATGCAGATAAGTCTTCCTAAACTTGCCACTGAATGCAAGCAGTAGCCAGGGGTTGATGCAGGTAAACAGGTCACGGGCAATCACATTGAGTGTGTGATGGATGTTGTTGATGTAGCTTTTGTGCAGCCACACGTAGAAGTAGCTAGCTGCCAAAAAAAGATACAGGCCGCACAAAATTGAACCTACAATAGTGTTCAGCCCTACAATGTGCAACTGAATAGATGATATATACTGACCCATGATGGAGTAGCGTTTCTCCATGGCTGCAAACACAAACCTCTGGGATGTTCGCTTCTTTCCAGCCATGTGTTCGAGTGGTGATGTATTGGTGCGGTGTTTGCGAACTACCAGCACTAAACACGTGTAGATTGCCAGCAGGGTGGGCGCAATGATGCATGCCTCAAGGATCACATCCACTGTCCAGAAAAGGTCTGCAACCTGAAGGAAACAGTTGTTTACATAAGCAAGGCACACACTCGAGCACATGTAACAGCGTGTTTGAAAGTTTTGCTCTCACCGGCAAGGGCCCAGCCAGTTTGGGGATCCCTTGTAGTGTTTCCGAGTAAATTTATTTTTAAATTAAATAACTTTTAAATTGCTTGCTCAGCCTTCAGAGGAAAATAACTTGCTATTAATTTGCTTGGTACCCAAATTCTGAAATTAAATTTGATTCAAATTTGTTATTTGATATGAATTAAATACAAATTTGCTAAAATCAATACTCAATTCCTGAGGAAACAGCTCAAAACCTAGGTCGTGTCAGTCCAAAATGAGTTGACCTTGCTTCAGATGGCGACAAATGGTCTACAAATTAGCATTTAATCAGTTAATATCTTTGCTTTAAGCATAAGGGATCGTGTCAAAATTCACTGCGAAACTCGCTATATTCTGGCCATTATCTCGCAATTTCTCGCAGCTTTCTTGCTGTTTTCCCGTAGCGAAACTCGCCGTTTTTTCGCCTCTACTGTCAGTCATGTGTGACAGATGCGCCAGAAGGCTCTGACGCGTTATGTCACCAAAGAGGGGATTAGGCGATTAGGACCGGCGCATATGACTCTGGCCAATTGGACCGGTCAGAGTGCGCTATGCAAACAATCAAGCGCTTGACATACATTTACACACAGAGAATTAAGTTAACGCTATCGTACAAATGTCTGAAAACACTCATTCATTTGCGCGCGGTCCGATTTATGTGCCGTTTCGACCATCATAATGGTGCGCCGTGAAGTTTTGGTTCAGTTCACCGGTGAGCCTGAAGAACACCGGGTCCCTGAAAGCTCTGTTATCCGCGACTCCACAGAGCCGCCTAAAACCAATCATGATTACGCCGTTCGATGGACGCAAGGCCCCCAGAGAGGAGTCCTAAGAAGAGTCCTTGGCGATGAATAAATAGGTGGTGGCACTACATATTCAAGCAACTTTTCTGGGGTACTACCGGACGGATTCAGCCAGTCGGCGTTCGCCATCTGACCGGCCAGTGCCACACAAAGCAGTAAAACCAGCGAGTTTTCTTATTGAGCTGTGTTGCATCTGGCCAGGCCACCAGAAGTGCTGCGGCATCTTTACCCTTTTAGAGGGCGCGTGCGCCTGTTCGGCGGCTCAACCAGTTGCCTAATAAGCTGTCGGATTAGCGCCGCTAGTAACCCCAAGCCGTCAATCAAAAACTCGCTACCAGCTGTTCTGGCCATCCAAGCACACGATAAAATAGCGAGAAACACGCCAGAATTTGGAGAGAAGATGGCGAGAATACAGCGAGAATTAGGAGAGAAAGGAACGAGTTTCGCCCTGAATTTTGACACGACCCCTAAAGAAGGTCATCTTTGGACTGAACTTGTTGTTTTGTAGCCAGGCTTTGGTTAGTGAAACTGCCAAATCAAGCAAATTTATATCAAATTCACATCAAATTCATATCAAATTTATATCAAATTTCTAGGCCAATTTTACTAAATTTAATATAATTTTAATTTGTTTGACAGTCATCGCGAGAAATTTAATTTGTTATTAAATTGCTATTTACTTGGTGATTTTGGCCAAAACAATTTAATTTTGTTATTTAATTTTAATTTGATCGGAAACACTAATCCCTTGTCCGAAAAGGTATTAACTAATTTTAGCTATTTGTTTACATTTTCGTTTTGAAGAGTAAATTTATTTTAATATGTTTGCTTAAGAAAAGTGCACAAGCAGTACAGGCTGTGTAGGCTAAGCTGGGTTTCGCTGCTGAATTGCGACGGAAGAGGTGTGCATTTCACTTTATGCATGACGCGCTGATTATCCTATTTGGATACAGTGACACTATCCCTCACTTATTTGGAACCGAGGGCTTCTATTCCGCACTGTGATCAGGTTTTAGGCTTCTACGTACATAGGTTCGGGATGAATTCTGAGACCGACAGGACAAAAGTTACAATAACAACAACCTTAGGATGAGGTTAGACTTACTTTTAGATTCAATCTTAGTCTTAAGTTAATACGGTAGGTTTCCACTAATGGGGGTAGTGTCCCACAATTGCCCAATGTTTTCTTAGAAAATCTGCAAATTGCTACCGTAGTATCTCATGTTTTCGTGTTGAAAAACCACAAGACTATGTCTGGTACGGTAGCTATAGAAACAAACGGATCTAGGAAAATCGAACAATTTTGCACAAAACAGAAAGCGAGTGGATTCTGAATGGCCTTTACCTGACTGTCTATAAAATGAGGTGCAATGGTAACGTTATTGTCAAGCTCGCTGTGACAACAAGGGTGTAGTTGCGGCACCGAAAAAGGTAGTATGAACAGCCACTGAACAAGTATGGCGAGAGTAAGGTGTTCTGACCAAATCTAAACAGATGCTACTTTCAAATTGAATCAAACTTGAGTGCTACTGTTACAATTTCATGTCTTGAAGGTCTCCAAAAAACAGACAATCGATTTAAACTCAACAGCACTACACCTATGACCTGCACAAAATACACACCCCAACCTCTAATCATGCTTGAAGCTGTCTGAAAAGCCTGAAAATCATTCTTACAATCATACATGTAACAGGGGGCAGAGGTCTACCCCACACGACTTAGGCCAGACCTCCCGTTCGGGACCCGCTGAGACCGTTTTTCCGAACCCCTCCGATTTTTCTGGCAAGTAATTTTCTAACAAATGTTTGCGATTTTTTTAGAATTTTAGACACTAAAATTGCAAAAAGTGCCTGTAAAACAGCACTTTTTAGCTGTACATGTGTACAAATTCGCGATTTTTTACGATTGTTAACCGGAAAATTGCGATTTTTTGAGTGCCCAACCGTACCCTAGAATTTGGGCTCAGACCCCCAACCCCTCCCCTTCGGCGGATGACCTGTTACATGTATGCTTACAACAATGTAAAAATGCTAGAACGGAAAGGTTGAAATGGACTTACAACACTGGAGATAAACGGCTGGGTAAACGGAAATCTATAGAAAAGCAAAGAGGGGATGGTTCTAAATGCCATCCTGGACAGCAAACTGCCTAAATCGGCAACACCAATCGATATGCACAGGCGAAAGAAAGCAGAGCCCAAAGTTGAGTTGGCTCTCTGCCACAGTAACACGACTACGACACTCAAATAGAAGGGAACACTTATAAATTCGAACAGGAACAGCAACCAGCCAATCGAGGCCCACATGGTTTGCAAGAATGATTTCAAACAGCCAGTACATGCAACATAATTACTCAGATAAATCACCTGCCTATTCTTCATGCAAAGCGTGCTACTTTTACGTGAGACATTTTGCGAACGACATCCAGTGCATTAGATTGTTGAATCAATTTTCCAATTAATTCGTCTAAATCAGGGGCCAAGATTTATCAATTGACACCACGAACTTTTTCAAAAAATGGTCGAAAACAGAACCGCTTGTCCCGTAGCAACTACAAGTATGATTTCTCATCTTCAATATTTCTTAGCTATAACTGGAGGACATACGAGTTAAACAACTAGCCCAACTGATTTTTTCCATAGGTCATTCAATGCTGTCTTATCGTCCTATTCAACCTACGTATTCATAGTAGCACCGATATTTAGACTTTCTGCTCTACATGAGCAAAAGGAGTTACGTACAGCAAAGAAAGAAAATAGCACAGTAGGAATAATGACAAAATTATATGCATTTAATAATGTGATATGATACTGTATGACTTGCACTAGATTGGTCACACTGAAAGGTTTCACCTCTCAATTAGCAGACAATATAAACCTGTCAAGTAATAGTCATTAGGCTTTTGGACTTTAGGGAGAGCATAGTGAGTGTAGTATACATGTCATACAGATAGATTTTAAAAGCCGCCTTTTGTTGTTGAGTATCGGCGTATATGCCCCAGACAAATCGTAGACAATCAAACCTCCATAAAGTGCAACGCTATGCTATACCCCAAATTTTCGTTGCATTTATGGAGGTGTTACACTTATGGAGGTGCTGCAAACTGCATCGAAACTGGTTCTCTGTTCGTATTCTACCATTTAGAATACACCTAAAAGGAATTCCTGACCAAAAAGTTAACAGAACCCTTAATGACACTTGGTATTCGTATTCAAACATGCTGGTTTGAGGTTTGTTTTTAAACTTGCTATCGATCAGTGCTCAAACTCAGTCTGGAGGTTAAGAACCTTGATTGGGTGGCAATGTGATAAAAGTTTGACGGCCAAATACCGGGCAACGGCAGTTTCATTGGTTCAGTGTTCTTATAGAACCAGGGTTTTTTTATTTTCCGATTATCATGGACTTCTCTTTCTTACTCACTGCCATCCAAATTGCGGCAGAAATTGATCGTTTAGGCATTCCTAAGCCCAGATGGACTTTTTTGGGGGATTATTCTTGGATAACCCCAGTAGTTGATACGTTCGGATAATCCTAGATAAGTTGCGAAGCGAGAGAGAAGCTTTCAGTTGGTATATGTACTGTACTATGTAGGTTTCTCTTATTTCCAGACCGATTTTTGCTTATTACCTCCATTGGAAAGCGAGTTAGCTAATGACTAGTTAATGAGTGCGCTGCCTAAGGCCAACAGAGCATGACTGATAATCCTGATAAAATATGCATTCGGTAGCTATAACAAACAAACAAATGACGATCGTGTGACGCATTAGATAGGCTGATCATCATCTCTCAGGAATGCTGGGTCCAGTCATGTGAGTTCATTTTCCTCACAAAAACTTCTCGAAATCCGTTTTTCTAAGGAAATCCACTTGGATAATTATCGAATATGTCTAGGCCGGGGCGTCTTTTGCCTGCCAACGGGGGAATCCAACGGGCGGTTTCGCCCAGGGAGAGGTCTAGGATTTCAATAGGCTCCAAAACTCCAGTAAACTCGATTTTAGCACGTTTTCATTAATCAGGTACCAAAAAAATTCAATTTTAACGGGCCAAATTGCGTTAGCCTAAAACCATAAAACGCCATTCGAAAACCACTTAGTATCCGCATGTATGTTTTGAATAACGCAGCGGTACGTTAAATTCCATTTTGCGAAAAGGCATTTAAAAAAGTAATGAGTTCTCCGTCAGTTTGTTAATACCGAAGCCGCTTCTACCTAGTTTGAATTGTATTGCCGTATTGTATTTTCGAGTCGGGGATTTGTAAGCTGTCTCGGGGGCCAGTTGTGAGGCAGTTTGCCGTTTAGCGACCACAACAACTTTATGTTTGGACACTATACAACAAATTCAGAATCACCAAGCCAAAAAACACTGGCCGACGCAACGCCGTTGCTCCTGGTACACAAAAGCACCATGAGGTGACGGTGATAGCTGAGCAGCCATTCGTACCTCGAGAGCCTTACCTAAAGCTAAGCATCAGCGGAACACCCTACCAGTTACGCTCAACCACCATTCTCAAGCGAAAGCCCACCACCCTTCTGCGTCGGTTTCTGCAACTGAGTCACCTCGAGCGTTTGGAGGTGTGCCAGGGCTATGATGACGTCAAAAACCAATACATCTTCGAGCGCTCCTGCCAGCTGTTTGACCCAATCTTTCGTTACTTCGTCACTGGAATCTGCCACCGTCCCTATGGCATCTGCTGGACAGAGTTCCAGGACGAGTTGGCCTACTGGCAACTGCTTCCTGTGGAGGACTGCTATGCGGCCTGTTGCTGGCCCCCACTTGAGTCAACAGAAGAAGTGGAGGAAAAAAAGAGGGACAAGAGATATGAGCAGAACTTTGTCGACGTCAGGTTGATGCACTTCAGAAGAGCCCTGTGGATGCTGTTGGAGGAGCCCGAGACTTCCACTGCAGCTAAGTGGATGAGCATATTTGGCTTGTGCATGGTCTTGCTGTCCAATGTAGCTTTGGTGCTGTCCTCTGTACCCAGCTTACAGGTGAACACATCCAATACTACGCGCCCTCATTCTGCACTTCAGTACATAGAGCTGGTCTGTGTATCTTGGTTCACATTCGAGTATGTAGCAAGGGTTCTGATCGCTCCTAATAGAAAAGGTTTTGCTATTCTGACTAGCAATCTGATTGACCTGGCTAGCCTGCTGCCCTTTTACATAGAGTTGGTTCTGACTTTGTTGGGCGTGACTTCGCGTCAGATGAGCAGCTTCAGGAGTGCCCTGTTGGCGCTGAGAATCCTGAAAGCGCTCAAGATAATACGCATCTTCAAACTGAGCAAGTACTCAAGTGGAATTCAACTGTTCACCAAAACGATGTCACTGGTGATGCACAAGTTGATTATGCTGACTTGGGTAGCTTCAGTTGGCATGATGATCTTCTCAACAATGATTTACTATGCTGAAAGAGATGTGGCAAACACACGCTTTGTCTCCATCCCGGCATCGTTCTGGTGGTGTCTGCAGACATGGACATCTGAGGGATATGGTGACGTTGTACCAGTCACTCCATGTAAGCAACACTTTTTAGTTGCATTTTAGTAGTACAGTGCATGGTACTTCAGCAGAGCAATGTAACGTACATAGTGCAGTCCAGGGCTGTTGGGCAGGTTTTTTCCCTCGGTTTCTTCGTTTTTTTCGGATAACAACCAGAAAATAGAAAATAAACTGTCCAGTACTGCTTTTACTAACCGATTGTCTGCCTAGCCACTGAAAAACCAAATTGCAGTGGGCAAATGCGTGGCAGCCGCTGCGGTACTGACTGGGATGATGGTACTGGTGCTGCCCATCTCCATAGTGGCCAACACCTACCTTACAGTCTCTGTGGATGACGAAGAACGCAGACAGAGCCGGTTCCAGCAGAAGCAACCGTCATCCACCAACACTACCCCTCAACACAGTCCCAAGTACAACGCATTCAGACGTCGCAAAAAGATGCGCAAGGCCGAGCGGCAGGCTACACAGGAATTTTTTAACATAAAGAGCGTGTTGGCAGCCCAGGCTGGCTTACCGAAGGTGGATGCTATAATAGAGTTAAATGACCAGAACCAGGGATTTGATCGCTAATTTTTGTTGTTCAAGCTCCACTCATTTATTTGCTTTTCACATCACAGAGCAAATGAACTGCACAAAATTGAGTCTGCGATTGTTCCATGTTTACATGTGTGCAACGGAATAAATGAACTAACTAACTGAGTGACACGGTGGCACGAGTGGTTGTCGGCGCGTGAGTGTAGTTCGGTTTTGCTGCACGGTGCTAACAAGCCATAGAGCAGAAGGGACGGCCGTATTTTAATAACAAATAGAAAGAGTAACGAACGGCTACACGCAGAGAGGGTACAATTACACACACACACTGGCCGGTAGCGGACCAGTCTCGCTAACCTGCCAGTTACAGCAGAGATGTTTTACACCAGAGGGGTGACAGCCTTGTGGACACACCGCTCTATGATAATATCACTCGCACCTAAAACGCTTAAGCAAATACGCACTCATACACGCACTCACACGACACCTGAGTAATATTTCTAAATGGTGCAAAGGTTTAAATACAAACATTCTGATTGAATACCGTTATACTGCACTCCACAGCTGCAAAAGGTAACTGCTTTGACTTGCATACACACCAATCAGAGTTTCCCTCTTCATCAATTGCGATTGACACAGCTTTGAGAAAATGAGCAATTTCTGAACATCTGCTTCTTTGAATGAGAGCACAACAGAAGAACAGATCATTAGCATAATCCTTAATCCATAATTCTCAAGACCATGTCAATGTCTGAAATTTTAACACAAAATATCCCACAGTTTTGAAGAGTTTCTGCAAATTTCAGTATATTCAGCAACATTTTCAGAAATTTGGTGGACCAAAATTTTAACATACCAAATTTGCCCTATATTCGCACCAGGGGGGGGGACCCAACCACGACAAATCTCGAAATATGTGCCGGGCCACTTCCGGTGACCGACATTCAAACGGTTGCCATTCACCCAATTCTCAAGCTATCGACAAGCAGCTTGGTGCATTGTGTAGCTGAGATAATGGGCTTTCTAACAGTGTGCCCCAGTTTAGTATATCCCAATTTGTGACGAAAATGTTTAGCGTTTTTCGCGGTTGAAAGTGATTCAAAAAATTGCTCATTATTTAAACGGTCATAACTTTTGACCACAAAGAGCTAGCCATATACTGATCACACCACATGAAAGAGCTCGTCGAGTACAATATTATAGATGCCATCGGAATCCAGATTAATCGATTCTAGCCTGAGTAGTAGCGTGCCAAACATGATAATTATTTTTGGGCTCAATTTTCGCATTTGTCGTGCTTTCCAAAACCACTGGCAGCGAAGCAGTGTTCCAATCGAGTCGTGTGGCCCATCAATCGAAGCGTCTTGGTGCGTTGAGTTCAAAAATCATACTCAAAACTAAATTGGAGGCTTCGCATCTATGTTACTAACCGAAGTTATAAACGCCTATTTCATACCCTTCCAGAGCCTAATGTTTGCAGCCATTTTTTCACAAATAGAACATCGAAATTCCAAATTCTGAACGAACATTCTGATGTAGAACGGCGAGACGAATCGATTGGTGTGAGAAACCTCTTTCTACGACCACGTTTTCCTGGTGAACAGTAGACATGAATGAATGTCGCTCTGATTTACACTACAAAAATGGACTGTTTAGTAGGGAATTCATTGGTCTTGCTCATCATCTGGTGATCCCAGATGGATCGCTGAGCTACCAATCGATGCACAACGGTCTGTTGAACTCGAAAATCGCGGCTGCATCGCTCTTTTAACCATTGCCATCACTGTAAAAGTGGAAATATAGGAGTGGTCAGATTTTCACCTTTGTCTTCTCACATTCTGAGTTAATTCTGGACGAAATAATGGTCGAAAATTAAACTTCTGAACGAACATTCTGATGCAGAACGGCGAGACGAATCGATTGGTGTGAGAAACGTCTTTCTACGACCACGTTTTCCCGGTGAACAGTAGACATGAATGAATGTTGCTCTGATTTACGCTACAAAAATGGCCTGTTTAGTACGGAATTCATGGTCTTGCTCATCATCCGGTGATCCCAGATGGATCGCTCAGCTACCAATCGATGCACAACGGTCTGTTGAACTCGAAAATCGCGGCTGCATCGCTCTTTTAACCATTGCCATCACTGTACAAGTGGAAATATAGGAGTGGTCAGATTTTCACCTTTGTCTTCTCACATTCTGAGTTAATTCTGGACGAAATAACGGTCGAAAATTAAACTTCTGAACGAACATTCTGATGCAGAACGGCGAGACGAATCGATTGGTGTGAGAAACGTCTTTCTACGACCACGTTTTCCTGGTGAACAGTAGACATGAATGAATGTCGCTCTAATTTACGCTACAAAAATGGCCTGTTTAGTAGGGCATTCATGGTCTTGCTCATCATCCGGTGATCCCAGATGGATCGCTGAGCTACCAATCGATGCACAACGGTCTGTTGAACTCGAAAATCGCGGCTGCATCGCTCTTTTAACCATTGCTATCACTGTACAAGTGGAAATATAGGAGTGGTCAGATTTGCTATGCAAAACATCCTTCCACGACCACGTTTTCCCGGTGAACAGTGGAGATTTTTGCGCGAGATCCCGATTTTAACTTGAAACTCCTGTTCTTTATGGAATTTCAGCTATAGCACTGCCACGCGAGACAATTTATTATTTTATATTTGCTTTCACAGCTGTACAGACAGGGACTACAAAAGTAACGGGTTATATTAGGTATCGAGATAGCTTATAAACCTTGAAGTTGTTGGTGAAACTTGTCAACTTGCTCTGTAACTTGTCTAGCGCTTTTCTTTGCACCATAGTCAAGACACGATTCCAGCTCCACGATTGGTTTGAACTGCTCCGCTAGCTGTCTTGCACCCTTGCATAAAGATGTGGCGTTTCCTTCCTGGATTTTGTCCATAAACGTGTCATAGGAACGCTTTTCCTTTGCACACTGCACAAAGTTGGTAAGGTATGTTGAGAGATTTTGAGCAAAAGATGGATCCAGATGCACTGCACAGCAAATACAGTTGTGCCAACCAGTGTCCAGCTGATATACAAGCAGGAGGAAGAATCGAATGCCTCCATTTCAGCTGTGAGCTGCACATAGTGCTGCCATGGCGGTCTCTGTGCTGGTTTTGCTTTTCCATTACCTGCTAGGAATGGGCACTTGATGCTTACTGGAATGCTTTCCTTCTTCAATTTGGGGCCGTTCATAAACGACGTCGTTCCAAAATCCCGATTTTTGCCCCCCCCCCCCAAAGGGGGTTGGGCCCCCCTGGGGTGGTTTTGGGTCCGAAGGGGGGATATGATTGTTGTGTTTTTTTGTTGGGCAATAAAAAAACAAACGGGTGGGAGGGGGGGTGAAAAAAAAACAAAGAAAAATAAAAAAAAAAGTGGCCGTTTATCGTGACTTGAAAGGAACCCATTCGGTGATGCAATCAGATCAGGTGATGCTGGTAATGCACCAACTTCTCTGAATAGCACGTTTTCGGTTGGCAATCCAATTGCATTGAGAACAGTACTGCAGTGCTGCAGTAAAGTAAGAACAGCACTGTGGTCATTAGCTCTGCTCCAATTCTCTGCTAATTCTGCGTTTATGTCAGAACGGCATTGTGGGAACTCACGTTCATGCATTTCCAGCAGTGTGTTTTCCCCACAGTGGAATCTAACAAGTTCACAGTTACTAAAGACTTTAAAGACTAAAAATGTATTACCTATAGAACAATTTTCGCAGGTCACGACTCTTTTTTGTTGGCCGGTTACGTGGCGTCAGCTCTACAAGTCATTTGTATGTAGTGTTGGCACTGATCAGGCCAGGAGTTTCCTGCATCTTCTGCCACTCTGTTGTGTACCGCCTCACGCCTAGTGGGCCCTCGTCCTGAGTCAATCTGTCAAACGATGGCAGATATTCAAGACTATCCTGTTGTTTGATTCCAAGCATTATCTGAAAGAAAACACGAAATTCACATTGCACATAGTCATACTCTACATATATGTATTATGCTATGAATACCTCAGTTAGTGTCTTCTTCTTTGGATAACTGTGTTTGACTGGTTTTGTTTGAAGTTCAGTCTGCTGGCATTCTTTTTGGTAGTGTCCCATTGCTCCACATTTCCAACAGCTAATTGACTGCAAACGTTCAGTTGTTGGCTCCCTTATACAGTCTACACCCCAGTGTCCAACTCCTGAAAGTTTATAAGGTCTAGGATTCTGCGAATGTTACAATGCCATGTTGTAGGTAGAAGAAAAGTGGACTAGAGTATCTCCACAGCGATAACATTCATCATGAGCTTTTCTCTTTGTGCGCGAATCAGTAACTAAATGTTCGAGTCGCTTGCGCAGTGCTTCTTGTTTGTCTTCCTTAGGGGAAAGGCCATCCTAAAATCATTCCACATGCAGTAGTTACTGACCAGCTTGCTTGTACTACCTACTGATAGTTCAATAACATACCTTCATAAGGAAGTATGTGACAAGTTGGTGTAGAAAATGCTTGAATAACTTTTGTGGGTATGGTGGAAGGGAGCAGCCTGTACGCCCAATGCATTGAGCAGATCTTGACTCCAGAACCGTTGTTTGAATGTGTCACTGCAGAGATACTTTGCCGAAACACTTTGCCGATTTTCGAGTTCAACAGACCGTTCTGCATCGATTGGTAGCTCAGCGATGCATCTGGGATCACCGGATGATGAGCAAGACCATGAATTCCCTACTAAACAGGCCATTTTTGTAGTGTAAATCAGAGCGACATTCATTCATGTCTACTGTTCACCAGGAAAACGTGGTCGTAGAAAGACGTTTCTCACACCAATCGATTCGTCTCGCCGTTCTGCATCAGAATGTTCGTTCAGAAGTTTAATTTTCGACCGTCATTTCGTCCAGAATTAACTCAGAATGTGAGAAGACAAAGGTGAAAATCTGACCACTCCTATATTTCCACTTTTACAGTGATGGCAATGGTTAAAAGAGCGATGCAGCCGCGATTTTCGAGTTCAACAGACCGTTGTGCATCGATTGGTAGCTCAGCGATCCATCTGGGATCACCGGATGATGAGCAAGACCATGAATTCCCTACTAAACAGGCCATTTTTGTAGCGTAAATCAGAGCGACATTCATTCATGTCTACTGTTCACCGGAAAAACGTGGTCGCAGAAAGACGTTTCTTGCACCAATCGATTCGTCTCGCCGTTCTGCATCAGAATGTTCATTCAGAATTTGGAATTTCGATGTTCTACTTGTGAAAAAATGGCTGCAAACATTAGGCTCTGGAAGGGTAGGAAATAGGCGTTTATAACTTCGGTCGGTAACATAGATGCGAAGCCTCCAATTTAGGTTTGAGTATGATTTTTGAACTCAACGCACCAAGACGCTTCGATTGATGGGCCTCACGACTCAATTAGAACACTGCTTCGCTGCCAGTGGTCTTGGAAAGCACGACAAATGCGAAAATTGAGCCCAAAAATTATGATCATGTTTGGCACGCTACTACTCAGGCTAGAATCGATTAATCTGGATTCCGATGGCATCTATAATATTGTACTCGACGAGTTCTTTCATGTGGTGTGATCGGTATATGGATAGCTCTTTGTGGTCAAAAGTTATGACCGTTTAAATAATGAGCAATTTTTTGAATCACTTTCAACCGCGAAAAACGCTAAACATTTTCGTCAAAAATTGGGATATACTAAACTGGGGCACATTGTTAGAAAGCCCATTATCTCAGCTACACAATGCACCAAGCTGCTTGTCGATAGCTTGAGAATTGGGTGAATGGCAACCGTTTGAATGTCGGTCACCGGAAGTGGCCCGGCACATATTTCGAGATTTGTCGTGGTTGGGTCCCCCCCTGATTCGCACCTATGTTTTAAATTTTAGCCAATTTGGTCATGATTGGCGGAAACAGCAGAACAGCAAAAGCAAATCTTATCATTTTGTTACGACACCCTGTAAGACGGCGGACTGAAAGCGGTAATAGTCAACTCTTTCCACTTTGACTTGATCAATCTGCTGTTAAAAGGGGGCGAGTGGGCAACCATCAGTGTTAGACTTGCCGGCACGTGAAATTTAAGCTTCACTGTAGTGTAAAGAGATTGCAATCTGCCGAGAACACTTCAACTCAAGTGAACAGTTTTTTACGATTAGTTTATTCAGAAAGTATGAACTTCGGGCAAGCTGCTGTACTGTTGCTACTAGTAGAGGAAACGTTTTCGGTTTGTTTTGAGGAACGATCTTGTGGGGCTTGTACTCGAACAATCAAAGATGGAAAGTCTTGTCGGTAATTTTTTGCTTATGTTATTAAAAATATTTATCAAAATTGTCAACAGTCGTTTCTTATAAATTATTGGTACATGACAACAGTAAAACTTTGTTTAGTAGAAGTTTGTTTTTGAGAAAAATCTATGTCCAATATTAGCCAAACTGGCCGAATCTAAACTAAATCAATGTCATTAGCCTAATCTTTTGAATATTTCTCTCGACTGATTATTTATGTAATAGGATACGATAGCATTGGTATCTAAGCTAACTGACTAATTCAGGTATATTTTAGCTGGTGTCCTCGGACGCTCACAGTGTCATTACACTAACAACTATGTGGAAATTATAAAACAGTCACGTATACATATTGAGCTTCAAGCTTTATAATTATACAGGGTCCGCCAAAAAAAACAACCCAGCAGCTGTTTCACTGTAGCAACCGCAAATCTCAACCGATTTGAATGAAACGTTTATTAAATGAAAGATAAATAAATCCTTAAAAGATTGCTGAAATTTTCATTAATGTACTCTGCTTAGTTTCTGAGATTTTCGCTCTCAAAATCAAAACAGTGATTTTGGCAGTGATCAAGAGAGATTTTTTATTATTCTGCACTTCGTAATTAAACGGATTCCTGCTACTGCTAAGGGCTATTGGAGGCTTTACTGGTGACACAGAAACTCGGTTTACTTCAACACTAAAGTATCATTAGCCCCAGCAGTAGGAATCTGCTTTATTATGAAATGCAACGGAATCGCTCTTGTTCTTTGCCAAAATCTGTTTCGATTTAGAGGGCAGATATCTCAAGAACTAAACTGTGAATCTCAATAAAAATTGCACCAATCTTTTAAATCTTTCTTTCAAAAGAGGATTCATTCAAATCGGTAGAGATTCATGGTTGCAAAACTAAAAAATCTGCCGGGTTTTTCTTTATCACTCTTGTTCATTGCCAAAATTTCGGTTTTGACTTTGAGGACATATCTCAGGAACTAAGCAGACTATCTTTTTAATAAGCGTTACATCAATCTTTCAATAATTTACTTGTCTTTCAATTAAAAAAGGATTTATTCAAATCGGTTGAGATTTGCGGTTGTTACAGCAAAAATCTGCTCGGTTCTTTTTTTGGTGGACCCTGTACATAAAGTTAGAAAAAAGCAAAAAAAAACTTGCGCAGTGCATGGTGGAAAAAGCAGTTAACGTTTAAGTTACTCTGACCTGGAAAATCCTAATTAAGCCTAGTACATAAAACTTTTTCAATTTTCATGAATTATAAACAACATGTCATAAAACAAAACCAGTTAGCATAAATTTGACAAAAAAAGCCTTTCTTACCTACAGTCAGTCTGAGTGTTTGGAGTTTATTTACGGCTGTCATAAATGGTACAGGTGTAAAATAATTACGATATATACAATCAAAACTGTAGTTATTTTTTACTAACTTCAATGTTATAAATATCGTAGTTATTTTGTTTTAGTTTTATTATTCAATTTATTATAGTTTATTTTGGATCAAGTAAATTGAAAAATCGCCCTTTTATGCAACGATGTCATAAATTTTATGCCCTGCTGGCGGCACCCACTGAATCGGAAACAAAAGCATGTTTAGCCAGTCTAGTATGCCACATAAGTTGTTAGTGCCTTATCGGGAACGTGCCATGCATACCGGTCTCGCACTAACAACTGTTTGAAAGCTGAACGTGTTTTGATACCAGAGAACTGTCCCTCCAATCCAACACAAACCTTCGATCCGGCTCTGTCCTTCTTCTCCTTCCGCGTGATGGCCTCAATTCACACTTTGAACCAACAGCGAAGTCCCCAAGACTGCTTTGAAGAAGATTCATCAGTTGTTGTTCATCATCTTCTCACTGTCAAGTAAATTCAGCAAAATAACCATTCGGCAATGTTGTAAACGGCTTACTTTGACTTAGACGGGTTTTTTTTCAACTTCAAACTTTCAGATGCGACGTGTTGGGAAACGAGTGCACCGGTCTAACAGCGGTGGACAGCTCCCGTAGAGCCGTCATTCTAAGTTTCCGTGGCACAACGACGGGCACCTAGGGATGGGCAACGTAAATTAAAATCGGTAATTTTCGTACACGTTATTTCTGTTTTACCAAATTTTAATTTCCGTAATCGTAACGTGTTACGGAAATTAAAACGGCCAATTTCTTGCTGTAACGCGTTACGTAAATTAATTTCCGTAACGTCGTAACGAATAAGATTCCAGCCAAACGTAAATTAATTTTCGTTTTTCTTCAAAAATCGATAGTAGGTAGTAGCAATCGAATATGGCGGAAAAAAATTATAAAATGAACTGTATGCATTAGACCTATTTCCTCAGAGAATTTCAATTTGTAGTCTTAGTTTGTAGTTAAAAATTTTCGCTAAAATAATTTGTAGTCTTTGTAGTTGTAGTTGTCAAATTCAGGTTCAAAAAATATGTAGTCTTAGTTTGTAGTCAATTTGTAGTCAGATTACCTAAGGTCAGAAATTCGATTTTGCTGCAAGTTTTTGCCAGTTGAACAATCAGTCATAGAAATGCTTTGCAAAAATAATAACCGAAAGTTTGTTAATTGTTTTTTCTGTGAAAAAAATCGTCTTTTCTAATAGATATTTCTGGAAACAAACAGACGAAATTCAATGTTTAATATAATTCCAGTGCTAAATATGGTATTTTTTATAAAATTCCAATGGTATTTTTTAAAAATAGAATAAGATATTTTTTAAAAACTAAGACAAGAAAAAACACGAATGAATGTGCAAAAGTCAATGATGTGGTCACCTTTCCTTGAAAATTTATAGGGGTAAAAAGCGGGGAAATTGGAAGACGATCTTTCTCACACTTTACATAAAAACTAGCTTCGTTCTTGGTATTGGGTAAGCTTATCATAAGCTCAAGACAGCTCAAAGGCCGATTGGGGACTCAATTTATATTAAATTACATTAAAAAACCGGAAAATTTCCTAGAAAAAATGACTACAAATTGACTACAAATTCCCAATTTTTAAAAAGTAGTTTGTAGTCAATTTGTAGTCAGCCAAAGTAATATGTAGTCTTAGTTAATTTGTAGTCTTGATGACGTCATAATCGCCGAAAATATGTAGTTTGTAGTTAGTAGTTTGTAGTACTACGAATTAGGTCTATATGCAATGAAAATTTTAATTCTGTGTTTGTTCGATTGGAATTGCATTTGTATTTTTGAAATCTAACTTCACGCCAAAAGGAAGGAATGAAATGTGGGTATGTTTTTTGGCTGAATTACTGTAGCTGCTGAGGGTTTTATAACTGCGCAGCAACTAGCCAACTACGTACGTACTACAGACTGTAGTCTACCTACCGCACACTGATGGTTAAATGTATGACAGTACTTACATATAAGATTAGTAGTGAAGAAAACTATGTAACTTCACTTCTTTGTTTGAATGCATTTTAAATGTGTAACATACTGTTGGCAAGTCCGACTGAAACTGGATCTATTAATAATTTTTCAACCTGAAATTTGTGGACTTTAACCTGAACCTTAAGTTTAACCTACTTTATTTCAGCCGGAGTTGAACCTGTTCCGTTTTATTGGACTTTCTCAACAGGTTCAAATTTCAACTGGAATTTTTAGGCAAACTATGTAAAATTTTCGGTTGGATTGCCCAAAATTTTTTAGATTTCATGTTTTTATACCTATTTTCAAACTGAAACTGTCAGAAAACAAAGTACACTGCCCTGTAAAGTCTGATGTATGTTTTTCTGCCAGTAGAAAGGCTTATAGCTCAGAAAAGTTGCAAGCAGCGCAAAATATCTACAGTGTTTGGAGATATCGGTGGACTTGAACCTGCACCTATTGTCCAGGTTTTTAGAAGATGGACTTGAACCTGAAATTTCGATGTTGGCTTTGACTTGAACCTGAACCAACTTTTCAACCCCGAACTTTCCAACAGTAGTACAACACCTACACATGAATTTATAGTTGCCTGACTTTTCTGCCTATTTTCTTATACAGGGAGATAACATATTGACAAATTCAAGCCTTCAAAAACGTATCTACAAGATATTTCGACTTACTAAAATTGACCGAAATTAACCGGTTTAGCAGTTCGAAGAGTGGGATTGGGCTTCTGTGCGACAAGGGCGAAAAATTTTCGAAAAATTAGCCTTAAAAGTCGCATTTAAGTTTCAGTAGTAACCAAAAATATGCCTATAATAC
Organism: Sabatieria punctata; assembly: GCA_030248155.1. Lineage (NCBI taxonomy): Eukaryota > Metazoa > Nematoda > Chromadorea > Araeolaimida > Comesomatidae > Sabatieria > Sabatieria punctata. The sequence continues at coordinate 36,111 of JASANB010005441.1, forward strand.
AACAAAACAATGCGGTGGGCTCAGGATTCAACAGAAAAATCTGTTTTACGCTAGGAACGTAAATTAATTCATGTACGGAAATTAATTTACGTATTGCTAAATTTTAATTTTCGTATTCGTTTAATTTCCGTATCCGGATTTATTTAATTACAGTAATTGTTAAGCGTAACGTAAATTAATAATCGGCGCTTAATTTACGTTACGCGTTACGAAAATTAATTTACGTGCCCATCCCTACGGGCACCACACAAATCCTGGTCGAAGTTATAGCAGCACTCTTAACTAAAAAGCCACACCCAGCAGGGGGTCAAGTTCAACACTACTTCTGGAATGCCTTCGAGAAACTGTGGCCATGTATTCTTGAGTCACTGACTCAACTGAAACGGACCTACCCCTCCTACCAACTCTACATCAGCGGCTACTCACTTGGAGGTTCAATAGGCTCCATCGCCGCTATGATGGTTCAAATGACCAGCGGTTTGTGGACTGGGTCGCAGATAAAGTTGATCACCTATGGAGAGCCCAGGACAGGGGAATTTTGCTATGCCATGGCTCATAACCAACTACTCCCCAATAGTTGGCGAGTGGTACACAGAGCCGACGTGATACCGCATTTGCCCACTTGCAAGAGTAGCCTGAACGGAGTTTGTGAGCAAACGCCTGGAGAGAATTATCACCACAGTTTGGAAGTTCTTTTCGGGGAAGATATGTGGCCAGATAAACGAGTCATCTATCAGGTAAGGTTTAGAAGCACCGAAGGTTTTAGGTGAGTGGACACCTAATTCAATGGGAACTTACAAAACACTCAAAACTTCAGCACAGTTGAAAGTTTGTAGGAATGTAGAGGGGAACCGTTTGGTGAAGATCAATACTGCAGTAACCGCTTGTACGGCTCAAAGTTAGTCAACAACGATCATCTTACCTACTACGCCGAAAATGGGGAGTGGGTGATCAGCTGGTGCAAGAGCAGAATGAAGAGCTCCAAGTCTTTCTTGCCTCAAATCACTTATTCGTCTGCTTGTGCCAAATTTGACCTGGCTGGCTGATTGCATTGCTGCTCTGTTGCAGTCTCACAGATTTATGTGTAAATAAAAATGTTGCAGATTCACTGAACTGCTTGTATTCATGTTACTTCCAAGTTACCTTCATTGGCACGCTCAAACTGCAAAGGGCAAAGGGCAAAGAGTCGGTCGGTCGGTTCCATGCAGTAGAATACAGTTTCTAGTTTGGAAAAGAGTCAAGAATTGTCTTGGTTTCGTTTCACACATAGATGGCTTTTCTATTCCCTTTTACGGCGGCTTTTTGCTTTTGCAATGAAAATTTTAAAAAGAATAAAAACGATTCTGCGATGCTTTAAAGCAGGGATGTGAGGTGTGTTTTTTCCGGTGTCTTTTCGAAAAAAAACCGGTTTTTTTCCTAAGGGTTGGAAAAAACATAAATCGCGGAAAAAACTCAAGCTAACAAGCAGCATATCAAAAAAGGTGTTCAATTACATACTGTAGTGCTCATTTTGGTGCTGTTTTAAATTATGAAATTTTAAGCCGGCCCAAAGGTAACAAAGCTGATCTAAACGCACTGCTTGCCTGTTAGTGAAGGCAATATTCTGTTCTACACATTATAAATGTACACTAAAACACACGCATGCACAGTATAAACACAAAACCGATTAAACAACTGAAAAACGTTCATCGACCTGAGCATCGAAAGCAAACAGAACTGACTTACAATACCGTTACATCGAAACACTTAACATAATGTACTTTCAGATGGCAGGAAGAGTATAAAGCCTGACACAATACAGTATACAAATCACAACATGCATACTAGTTATTCTCCAATGATAGAAGGTCTTCAGTGGCCTTGTGACACTGGAGCTGTACAGCTTTGCTGACTGAGACAGGACCGGCGCAGGACTGAATCCTTCCGTTTCACCAGTGGCTACTGGCTACACCTTGCTTGGCCCAGCCCGCTTGATTTTTCGAAATTTTGCGACCGGCCCATTTGCCGGTCAGCAGCGGTTTTAAATGTGCACTTTTGGGTCAAATGAAGGTCTGAACCAGAGAGTAAACAGCGTTCTCAGCAGATTTAGAGAACCAGCGTTTTCTGCAGTTTTAGTCAAATCATGGTATGAACCAGCGTTTTCTGCAGTTTTGACCCTAGTCATGGTATGAAACAGCGTTTTGAGCAGCTTTGAGTCAGATCATGATATGATATGAACCAACCCTTTCTGCAGATTTTGAATCAGATCATGATATGAACCAGCGTCTTCTGCAGTTTTGAGTCAAATCATGGTATGAACCAGCGTTTTCTGCAGTTTTGAGTCAAATCATGGTATGAACCAGCGTTTTCTGCAGTTTTGAGTCAAATCATGGTATGAACCAGCGTTTTCTGCAACTTTTGAGTCAAATCATGGTATGAACCAGCGTTTTCTGCAGTTTTGAGTCAAATCATGGTATGAACTAGCGTTTTCTGCAGCTTTGAGTCAAATCATGGTATGAACCAGTTTTCTGCACCTTTTGGGTCAAATTCTGGTATGATAAACCAGCGTTTTCTGCAGTTCAAATAATGGTATGAACCAGCGTTTCTTGCAGCTTTTGAGTCAAATCATGGTATGAACGAGCGTTTTCTGCAGCTTTTGAGTCAAATCATGGTATGAACCAGAGGTTTCTGCAGTTTTGAGTCAAATCATGGTATGAGCCAGCGTTTTCTGCAGCTTTTGAGTCAAATCATAGTATGAACCAGCGGTTTCTGCAGTTTTGAGTCAATTCATGGTATGAACCAGCGTTTTCTGCAGCTTGTGAGTCAAATCATGGTATGAACCAGCGGTTTCTGCAGTTTTGAGTCAAATCATGGTATGAACCAGCGTTTTCTGCAGCTTTTGAGTCAAATCATGGTATGAACCAGCGGTTTCCACAGTTTTGAGTCAAATCATGGTATGAACCAGCGTTTTCTGCAGCTTTTGAGTCAAATCATGGTATGAACCAGCGGTTTCCACAGTTTTGAGTCAAATCATGGTATGAACCAGCCTTTTCTGCAGCTTTTGAGTCAAATCATGGTCTGAACCAGCTAGTAAACATAGTTTTCTGCTGCTTTTCAGTCAAATAAAGCTCTGAACCGGCTCTGAACTAGAGTTTCCAGCAGTTTTTGAGTCAAATCATGGTATGAACCAGCGGTTTCTGCAGCTTTTGAGTCAAATCATGATATGAACCAGCCTTTTCTGCAGCTTTTGAGTCAAATCATGGTATGAACCAGCCTTTTCTGCAGCTTTTGAGTCAAATCATGGTCTGAACCAGCTAGTAAACATAGTTTTTCTGCTGCTTTTCAGTCAAATAAAGCTCTGAACCGGCTCTGAACTAGAGTTTCCAGCAGTTTTTGAGTCAAATCATGGTATGAACCAGCGGTTTCTGCAGCTTTTGAGTCACATGGTATGAACCAGCCTTTTCTGCAGCTTTTGAGTCAAATCATGGTATGAACCAGCGGTTTCTGCAGTTTTGAGTCAAATCATGGTATGAACCAGCGCTTTCTGCAGCTTTTGAGTCAAATCATGGTATGAACCAGCGGTTTCTGCAGTTTTGAGTCAAATCATGGTATGAACCAGCGTTTTCTGCAGCTTGTGAGTCAAATCATGGTATGAACCAGCGGTTTCTGCAGTTTTGAGTCAAATCATGGTATGAACCAGCCTTTTCTGCAGCTTTTGAGTCAAATCATGGTATGAACCAGCGGTTTCTGCAGCTTTTGAGTCAAATCATGGTGTGAACCAGCCTTTTCTGCAGCTTTTGAGTCAAATCATGGTATGAACCAGCGGTTTCTGCAGTTTTGAGTCAAATCATGGTATGAACCAGCCTTTTCTGCAGCTTTTGAGTCAAATCATGGTCTGAACCAGCGAGTAAACATAGTTTTCTGCAGCTTTTGAGTCAAATAAAGCTCTGAACCGGCTCTGAACTAGAGTTTCCAGCAGTTTTTGAGTCAAATCATTGTCTGAACCAGTGAGTAAACATTGTTTTCTGCAGCTTTTCAGTCAAATCATGGTTTTAACCAGCGGTTTCTGCAGTTTTGAGTCAAATCATGGTATGAACCAGCGTTTTCTGCAGCTTTTGAGTCAAATCATGGTATGAACCAGAGGTTTCTGCAGTTTTGAGTGAAATCATGGTATGAGCCAGCGTTTTCTGTAGCTTTTGAGTGAAATCATGGTATGAACCAGCGGTTTCTGCAGTTTTGAGTCAAATCATGGTATGAGCCAGCGTTTTCTGTAGCTTTTGAGTGAAATCATGGTATGAACCAGCGGTTTCTGCAGTTTTGAGTCAAATCATGGTATGAACCAGCCTTTTCTGCAGCTTTTGAGTCATAATCATCGCATGAACCAGCCTTTTCTGCAGCTTTTTAGTCAAATCATGGTCTGAACCAGCGAGTAAACATAGTTTTCTGCAGCTTTTGAGTCAAATAAAGCTCTGAACCAGCTCTGAACTAGAGTTTCCAGCAGTTTTTGAGTCAAATCATTGTCTGAACCAGCGAGTAAACATCGTTTTCTGCAGCTTTTCAGTCAAATCACAGTCCGAACCAGTGTTTCCTGCTGCTTTTAATCAATCTCTGAACCAGCGTTTTCTGCTGCTTTTGAGTCAAATCAAGCTCTGAACCAGCGTTTTCTGCTGCTTTTGAGTCAAATCAAGCTCTGAACCAGCGTTTTCTGCTGCTTTTGAGTCAAATCAAGCTCTGAACCAGCGTTTTCTGCTGCTTTTGAGTCACATCAAGCTCTGAACCAGCGTTTTCTGCTGCTTTTGAGTCAAATCAAGCTCTGAACCTGCGTTTTCTGCTGCTTTTTGAATCAAATCAAGCTCTGAACCAGCGTTTTCTACTGCTTTTTGAATCAAATCAAGCTCTGAACCAGCGTTTTCTGCTGCTTTTTGAATCAAATCAAGCTCTGAACCTGCGCTTTCTGCTAATTTTGAATCAAATCAAGCGCTGAACCAGCGTTTGCTGCTGCTTTTGAGTCAAATCAAGCTCTGAACCAGCGTTTGCTGCTGCTTTTTGAATCAAATCAAGTTCTGAACCAGCGGTTTCTGCTGCTTTTTGAATCAAATCAAGCTCTGAACCAGCGTTTTCTGCTGCTTTTGAGTCAAATCAAGCTCTGAACCAGCGTTTTCTGCTGCCTTTGAGTCAAATCAATCTCTGAACCAGCGTTTTCTGCACAGAACTTCATGCTACTCCTTATCGTTTTTGTATCAGAATAACGTCAGGAAAGGCACCGAGCCAGTTAACCCAGCAAGATCGTGTGCTACAGCCGACTAACACCGAACACAGCCACACGTCGAACAGACGCTGTCGACGCGGCAGACAGGCACGGCGCTAGGAACTACCCAGCAGATTCGTGTGCCACTGCACTAGCTGGCTCGGGTGTCAACAAAAGCACGGAGCTGGGAGAACACGGCAAGATCGGGTGCCAAGGCTGACAAAAATGCAGTTTAACGTCGAACAGACGCTGTCGACGCGACAGGAAAGCACGGTTGCTAGGAAGGGACCCAGCAGAGTCGTGTGCCTCCGTCGAAACTGCAGCTCTCGCTAAGAGAGGCTTTCTGTCAAGCAACGGCTCAACGTTGCAGCAAGGGCACGGAGCTAGGCTAGCAGGAGCGTGTGCTTTGCCGCAATGCCGCTTTGAAGCGATTAGATTACATAGATAAGGGACGCCAGCTTGCGCTCGTCTACCCCGGATTTAATAATAGAGGCCGCTATAGAGCTCATTACGTTTGCACGATTTTCTCATTAATTAGTTGATCAATTCAAAAACCGGAATAAAAAGCACATCTTTGGCTAGAGACAAACAACATATCTGAAGCATTTCACATAAAATTGCAAAACCATTGCAAATTTTGAATCACAAAAACGAGCGGGCCAACATATAGCCGGCCCGTTGTGACGGGGCCGGCAAAAATAGCTAATTTATGTCATTTTTCTGTTAAAAAATGGACTTTTGATGTATACTGACTCAAAACTGTTAGAAAAACAGCAGAAAAGACCAAATTTGGTATGATAAAATAAAAATGCAAACTACTGTAAGAAAATTTGCACGTATCGCTTCTTGATGGAACCTGTCAGGCACTGCTTCATGCCTGTTTCGTGATTTATATCTATGTAACACGTGTATTTCTCGTCTGAAAGATTGAGGAAGGCGCTAGAAAGCATTAGGAATCATAAAACCAGGCTAGGATACCGACCGAGAACTTAGACTGGAGTCTTTTCCGCGATTTTGGAAAAAAAATCCGGAAAAACTGGAAAAAAAACAGGCCGAGGTTTTTTCGGGAAAAAATCCAACCCTGCTTTATAGCACCATGACGAACTACTGTTTATTTCGGAATAAATGATTCTACTGTTATTTTACTAGTGGATTTTTCTTTTACTATTTACTAAATGTACTAAAAATTCAGGTCTACAATTTAATTTTAATTTTTGTTTTACTACTAAGCAGCTCTGGTTTTACTAATTTTTGTTTTACTAATACTTTTACTAATTTTACTACTATTTTACTACGATTTTACTAGTCATCAGGAGCAATTTTGCATCATTGATGCCAAGATCTTATGAATAATTAATGTTGGTGCTAATTATTTGCTAAATTTGATCATGATACGAAGTTCTCAAGAAATTTAGAGCCGAAATGTGTGAAATTCGACTGACAAAAGTGCGCCCACACATCTTTTATTGCAAAATTAATCAAGAATTTGGCTGGAATTCACCAAAAAACTAGTAAAATAGTAGTAAAATTTCCATTTTACTATTGACAGTCTTTGTTAATTGTATTTTATTTTTACTCACTATTGGCTCTTAATTTTACTTTTTACTATTGTTTTACTACTAGTAAAATACCACTAGTAATACTAATTTCTGTTTTACTGTACTACAGTAAAATAACAGTATTGGAATCACAGCCATCAGTGCTGACGCGTGGTCACTCAATTCGGATAAATCGCTGAAAATGTCAAGTTGGCTCTGTTTCAAAAAGTAGTCAAAGTAGTCAAACCGGTGGCCATGGTTGTCAAATGGTTTGACTACAATATAGTCAAATTTGACTACTCTGGTATTGGACTCGAACCAACGGTAGTCATAGTCATAGTGAAACGGAAATTTTATTTTGGTATTGTAGCAATACTAGTGATGTAAAAAATTAATTTAATTGTAATTGAAATTCGCATAATTGGCCCTTTTTAATTTCAATTCAATTAATTTAATTTAATTGAAATTCAGAAGTTGTGCCATAATTTAATTGTAATTTAATTGAAATTCGCCTGGAATTTCAATTATATTTTCAATTATTTCCTGTGGTGAATGTAAGGAAATGCGTGAGTATTAGAGGCGCTAATGACTCCATACAAAAATGTATTTAGGGTTTGTCACCTCTTTATACTAACCTAACCTCACTATGTTTTGTAATATTTTATGATCTGCTTTTTATTTCGTAGTTCATAAAAGCCAAAACAGTGATTTTTGGATGTACATGGTGGGTTGACTGACACCCCTTTTTTCGCAAAGGTACCTAGGAAGTGATGTTGCTCAAAAATGCTGGAAACCTTTAGATTGTGCACTGATATATAGTAATAATGAACTAACTGTAAATTTCCCCCAGAATGCCATTTTATGCGTTTTTAAAAGGCAACAATTTAAAATTTTCTCGCCTGGTTGGACAGCAGGCTAACCAGGTGTGTCTAAGCTTTTACATGGACATTTTTCTAAGTTCTGAGTCACTGTCACTGTCTTTTAACAGCAAAATTACAATAAATTTCAAAAAATTGAAAAAATAATTGAAAAAAATTGCATAATTGAAATTTTCCGACGTTCCATAATTTAATTGAAAATATAATTGTAATTGAAAATAATGAAAAACTATTTCAATTAATTTAATTTAATTGAATTGAAATTAAAAACAGAGCACATAATTTAATTGTAATTGAATTGAAATTCAAATTCCATAATTTTACATCACTAAGCAATACTACTCTTACCTATACTATTATGTACTGAACGACATTTTTTCATGAAAATTTCGACCTCTGCACAGCAATTTAGTAGAAATCAGATTGTGGTAAGCAGTTTTTGTCGACAGCTCTAAAGATATTCGAAGACGAATTGAATTTAACCTTACGAGATTAAACTTTCCCGCTAAAGTGGTCACGCTTTCAGTTACCGCAATTGACCATGCACGTGAACATGGTGAAATTACTTTTCTGGACGTACGTAGGTGGCTGTTTGCGTCAATGTGAGTAATAATAACAGGAAAATACAAGTTGTTTGTGGAGTAAACACTTGCTACAGACAGGTATCGATTTACCACAGAATAAACAGAGAGTGTGGGCGAATCGAACAAAACAACGGCCGTACAGCCGTTTGGTATCGTGGTGGTGACGGCACTGTTGCTTTTAACAATGTGCAAACTTATTTCGGTCCTTACTCTTCTTTCTGCCCTCTATGTGACAAAAGCTACAGACTCTGGGGCAATCGACCACTTGAGTACGTTTACAATTAGTACTGTTTGTGCTCGTTTGTTCCTACGCAGTACAAGCTAGTTCAATTTTTTGTACATACAGTATACAGGGTCCGCCAAAAAAGAAACAACCCAGCAGATTTTTCGCTGTAGCGACCGCAAATCTCAACCGATTTGAATGAATCCTTTTTTAAATGAAAGATAAATAAATCCTTAAAAGATTGCTGAAATTTTCATTAATGTACTCTGCTACTCTGCTTAGTTCCTGAGTTATAGGCTCTCAAAATCAAAACAGTGATTTTGGCAGTGAACAAACAAGAGGGATTTTTTATCATTCTGCACTTCGTAATAAAACGGATTCGTGCTACTGCTAAGGGCTATTGGAGGCTTTACTGGTGACACAGAAACTCGGTTTATTGCAACACTAAAGTATCATTAGCCCCAGCAGTAGGAATTTATTATTTTCCTGCTTTAATATGAAATGCAACGGAATCGCTCTTGTTCTTTGCCAAAATCTATTTCGACTCAGAAGGCAAATATCTCAAGAACTAAACAGTGAATCTCAATAAAAATTGCACCAATATTTGAAGAATTTATCAATTTTTCATTCAAAAAACGATTCATTCAAATCGGTTGAGAGTCATGGTTGAAAAAGTAAAAAATCTGATGGGTTGTTCTTTATGACTCTTGTTCATTGCATACATGTATATGTCGTCGTAGGGAGAAACGGAATTCAGGGAGATTCGGAATCTCCCTACCGGAGATTTCCGCTTATAAGACCACCATAGTTATAAGACCATGGTCTTTAAATAGGTTTTTGTTTCCAGTTATAAGACCATGGTCTTCAAATAGGTGGTCAGAAAACTTGGTTCATAGACACCCATTTTCTAGCTAAAAGACCATGGTCTTAGTTTAATTGACCGATTTTAGCACACAATTAACTGTTTTTAAAGTGAACAAAAGCTGTCCATCGTGAGGAAACAAAGGCAGAAGTATATAATATAGATAAAACATGATTCTGACTTTTGTTTTGAACGCAGTACAGTACCTGCTGTGCTTCAACACAACCTTTCTTTTTGTAAATTCAAGAAATGTTTTTCAATTCAAGTGTAAACTGATCAGGCATGTCTGGAACAGCCATTTAGGTGAAAAACAAATTCAACTATTAACCAAAAATCCTTTTTTTGCAGTGAAATAACATTTTCCAGTTATAAGACCATGGTCTTCAAAAGGGCGCCAAAAAGTGACCCTAAATTTGGGCATTTTCCAGTTATAAGACCAGGTCTTATAAGTGGAAAACTCCGGTAGGGAGAAGTGGAATACCGTCTATCCCTGGGGTTTTAGGGAATATGACCTCTATTCCCTCACTCCCTAGGGAGATTCGGAATCGGCCCCGCACCCCATAAAAGGTCACTCTACTTGGTGGCTCTTTTGCCCTCAGGCTCTGCGAGAACAACATTTACAACTTGTCCATATCTGGGTCCGGCCGTAATTGGCACCTAATTAGGCAACAGTGGTTCAAACGGCATGCAGATAGAAGTATTAGACCACACTGTACGGTATGCCAAATGATGGGTTGAACCACCGGTGCCTTTCCTTTGGAATTTTTGTTCTGTTTGCATACCATCATCGCTGTACTTCGAAACGACAAGCCTCTTACAATTTTTCGACCGGTGTGTCTCTACCTGGGTGACCTGCTTCATCATGTGCACTCTCCAGCAGCCGTTGGGAAGAATTGAATTTGTAGCTGCCTTTTCCAACTCTTCATCACCACCAAAAACTTGTCTTGCTCCGTCATCTTGCTTGCTTTTTCTCTTTCTTGCTACTTTTCGGCCTTTCTGTGCCCTCGCTTGCATTTGCTGACTTGTCATTGGAGAAACGGAATCCCATCTCTTGGGCAACAAACTCAAACGAACTATCATTCTCTTCCTCTGGATTCTTCTTCTCTTTCTCTTTCCGCTTCTTCTCACTCTCTTACTCCTCTTCATCCTCTTTGTCTTTATCCTCTTCATCTTCCACCTTCTTCTCAACACCTTAATCCTCATCCTTTTCCTCTTAATCTTTTCTCTTTCTGTTCCTTCACTTCTAGCCATCTCAAACAACACAGAATCATAAAAAGAAAGGTCTTGAATCTAAACAAAACAATCAAAACTCTTCAGTAGGTACAGTAAACAAATCAAAAACCAAACATTTGTCGGGTTGTTACTGTGAACTTTTTGGTTTGTTCATGCCTAATTTAGGTGCCAATTACGGCCCGGCTCAGAGGGACAAGTTGTAAAAGTTGTTCTCCAGAGCCTGAGGGCAAAAGAGCGACCAAGTAGAGTGACCTTTTATGGGGTGTGGGGCCGATTCCGAATCTCCCTAGGGAGTGAGGGAATAGAGGTCACATTCCCTAAAACCCTAGGGAGAGACGGAATTCCACTTCTCCCTAGGGAGATTCCGAATCTCCCTGAATTCCGTTTCTCCCTACGACATATACATATACAAATGAAGTAGGCATATATTTGCCCACGTTAGTCATACCGGTACTTTTGTCAGTTGTGTAGTACATAGGGTTTGCTTTGTTTCACAATTTGTACTATGATGTAAGTGTAATTTGAGTGTTATATTCAGAAAGAAAATCTGATTGAAATTGAATTTGTGTATTTGTGGTACTGTCGGAAACATATATGTTTTATGTATATGTTTTAAAACATAAATATGTTTGTTTTTGGGAAAACATATATGTTTATGTTTCTCAATATGTTTGCATGTCAAATATGTTTTGTATTTATATGTTTTGAGGCCAATATGTTCCTGGAAACATTACGGTTGAACTCATATATGCAATATGCAATATCAAACAATGCATATATGCATGGTTTTTGGCATGCATATGTGCATATGCAATATCATATGCATGCAAAATTCCAATATGCAATAGTCATATGCAAATTGACCCTGATATCAAAATTTTGCATATTTTTAGTTTGCATATTTTTGTCAAAGGTGTCTTACTTTTCGTGCTGTATACTTATGGTCTGAAGAACGTTAAACAATTCAAATTGTTGTTTTATATCCTCCAAAAAGAACAAATTTCAAAGAGGGCTAGTTTGGCCGATTTCTGGTTTTGAGCTGAGCAAAAAAGAGAGTTTGTTCAGCAAATGTGCGAATTTCTGCAAGCACCTCATTGCTATTCCTGCATGAATATCTGGAGTTTTTAGCACAACTGTTCAAACTAAGGTGACACAATGAACATCCCAAAACAGCCAAACAGACTGGATTTCTGTGTTTAGGATAGTCGCCACGTTTTTGCTAATTTTTCATCAAATCAAAACTAAAAAATCTAAAATAAAAACCCTTGAGGCAAGTTTATACTCTAAGTCTGTACTGTGCAAAGATCAAAGCTTCTCTTTCCACTTACAGAATGGAGATTCTAAACTACACTCGGAAAGAATGGAAATCTCAACTGAGATTTTTCAAATTCTAAATTTTTTAGCTTGTACAACCGGGACAGGACTAGAAACATCTAGGTATACCACATTAGCGGAAACAAATTTAAACATACAAACAGTAATTTAGCCAAAAATCTGTACTGTCAACCATTTTTTATCTAAAAATTCGGAAATGAGCTGATTTTTCACGCCAATCTGTGTTTCCCCTCGTGGTTTTTGCAGATGAGGTCTGTCTGTAAACTTGGTATGCCTAATAAATGCTAAAGATTGCATAGACATTCCAACCAAACTCGAAAATGCTTGGACAACGTCCAGTTATCGATTTCATGCCGACTTCATAAATTATGCAAATATGCAAAAAATATGTACATATCTCATTTTTGCATGCATATGATATATGCAATATCAATATGCACTAGAGATTCAATGCATATATTCATATACAATGCATCGCATCGCAAAAACCCAATATCATCCAACCATAAAACATATACATATTTTTGCTATAGGAATTCACGATTTCAAGACTTTTGGTTGCTGTCTGACAGTGAACTTTTCCAAAATCTGACTTTCACTTAAACTTATTGAATCTTAGTATGCTATCTAAATTGTTACAAACCGTTTTAAACAGGAAATTCAGAATCTCAAGCTTGAATTATCGAAAATTAAGACAAAAGTTAAGTGAATAAAGCGACTTTTACACAAATATGTTTTATGTTTAAAAATATGTGCATATTCAATTTTCAGAAACATATAACTATATGTGTTATTTATATGTTTGATTAGCGAAAAACATATATGTATAGTTATATTAATATGTTTTGAAAATTTCGATATTTCCCACTGTGATTTGTGGGTCTTGAAAATTCAAATTAGCTGGATTACAGCGACAGATACCGAACAATCACAGTCAACTGCTTGAAAACTCGAACAACAATGAAATTGAGTTTGAGGGTTATTTTATGGCTGCAAGATTATATCTATTCTATTCTTCCTACCTAGTGTCGTGTATACTACAAAAAATCCAAATCTTCAAATTCTGTTGTCCACTTACTAAATTTTGTTTTACTATACTACCTGTTGTACTTGCCTAATCGATTTTGCTGATCTAATACGCATACAGTGAAATATTAGACTAGTAGCATGAGCAATGATAAACGTGCAATTCGAATTTTCTCAATTTGTTTTGTGTGCATGTTTACTGTACTGTACACATCGAAAAAACAAGATTAGGCCTTGTTTGGCGTGCAACTGTTTGTCAAATTTGAATATACCGTTTCAGAAGACCTACTTGCTGACCAAAGTCCAGAGGAACTAAAACCGACGGAAGGTCACGACAAAGGCATAATTGATCTGCTGGGTAAGCCAATAATTGTGTAAGTTTTTAGTTTAGTGCTACAGTTTTTTGAAAATTGACAAATTTTTGCATGTTTTTTCCACAACCTGGGTTGCATGTTTACAATTAGCTCATCCTCTAGACAATCTAGAAAGTACAATAATTACTGTAATGTAAAATGATGTATTCTAACTTCTTGCTCAAGTAGAAGGTTTACTTTATTTATATCTGGATTTACAACGAACACGGCAAATTCAAACAATGGTTTTAAGAAATAAGAATACTGTAAGAAATCATTTGAAGAAAATGGTACACTACCTACAGTCAAACCTCCATAAGTGCAGTGCAACACGCCATATCCCAAATTTTCTTTGCTTGCACATACTGTATTGATGTGCAGTCCAAAACTACTAGAAAATGCGTGGAAACTGGTTCCCTTTCCTTGTTCGTATTATATCATTTAGAATAGAATATACCAAGGCGGAATATCTGGCTATACCATCGGAATCTAGTGTAAGCACTGTAATAATTGGAAGTTTCCTGACAATAAAGTGACTACCGTAAGACGCGACCGTAAATTACACAAATTGACGGCCCTTTCAAAAGTTGCCGAAAATTTCATACTCGAACACTACCGCCCTACACCGCAATTACCGATTTACATTTACGCTTGTGCTTTCAGGCTCAGCTTTAGAACCAGGATTTAATTAAAGCATTAATTAGTTCATGCTCTACATACGTAGCTTAACTTTAGACCTACAGTTAGGCTAAAGCTAAAGTTAAACAGATCAGCCGCCCTACCAGGGGGGAAACTGGTCTTGTATACTTTTAAAGAAGACATCGTCATCGCGTCGCGTCAATTAGTCTTTGCTTGCATCAATTGCAGCAAAAATTGATCGTTAAGTCACATTTTTCACTCCGCCGCCTGGCTTCCACCTCTCCACCAAGTTCTTAGATTTACCTATACACAACCTTCAGGCCCCTTGTACTTAACGAAAATCGCGTTTCACTTACAGAGCTTCTAGCCGAATGGCCAGTGCCACGATTTAGCGTTGCAGTTGCACTTATGAATGGAAGTGTGTCATAATGCTATAATAAGATAGGGTTTATTTTTCGGGACCTTGAAAACGTTGCACTTCTGCACTTTTATGTTGCACCTTTGCAGGTTTGACTGCATTCCTTATTACTGTTCTAATAGTAACACTGTTTATACAGATGAACTAGACCTGGTGGAAGACCTTTCTCTCGTTGGGGCAGAGAAGATCGATGACAAAATTCTTACGTTACAAGTGGACAAAAACAAGAATTACAGCGCAAATTACGACGTTGACGGCAGAGGAAACTTGGGAGGTTGGTTTCCTTAGTTGAGCTTTCTACAATGGTTTGTGGAGAATAGAAAACCAGCAGGTTTTACGTGTATTGCAGGAGATTGGAGTTGTGCCAACCGCACAATTAAGAAGATGGTAACAGCAGTTGTTCTAATGGTGGTACACGCTGAGCCGGAGCAAGAAAAACGCTATGCACAAATCGCCAAACATTTGTATTACAACCTCAAAGATATGTCATCCCTGAACCAAGAATGGTTAACTCATTGCATTCCAGCACATCCCTCCGCTATTACCATGGGCACAATCAAACTGCTAAAACACAGCCACAATGCCTGCGTTTACCTGGACGACCGATTTATCATTCATGCTGTTAAAACTTTCCTGTGATCTGATTTTGTACCGGTAGAGACAAACAATTTTTCCGTTCAGCTCACCTGAATGGAAAAATTTGAAACGCTCAATTCTTGGCCGTTTCTTCTGTAAATTGGTCTGGAGTTTCGTTTGTAGAAACTGTAGGTAGTTGCTGTGTCAGTTTGTTGGGTCGTAATGGTTGTTCAACAGGCGAGCTGATCGCTGGCGCAATCGTTTGTTTCTACCGGTGCTGATTGGCTTAACTTTTCATGCACTTTGCTTCACTGTCAGTTCAGTACCAAATGGTAGTATGGTATGATCAAGAATGTATAAGGGAAGAATGTTCCACTGCGCGGCCGGCCGCTGGCAGAGCGTGGCCATGCGCTGCAATAAATTTCGGGAGGGTGACCGATTCGGTCACCCTCCCGATCGTTCGGGAGGGCGACCGAATTTCGGTCACCCTCCCGAAAAACTCTTAGGCGCCGTATTGCAAGCGAACCCGATTTTGGCCGCTCGTGGCCGCTCATTGTCGTATCAGGATTACTGAGAGCGAAGATTAAGCAAGAAAGCTAAAACAAATTGAGGGAAATATACAATAATAACATTTCATTTTGTTTGTTACTCAGCCACTAGGGATCGTCCCTCCTAAAACGAGTTTCTTCTAAAAATACATGGTATTTCTTGCGCCTGCAAAGAAAATGTATCGCACGATTTGAGTGGTAGGCGTCCTCCTTTCTTAACGCCGTTTCCCCCTCATCCCTGGCTTCTTTCTATACAATTGAAAGTTTGCATAAACAAACAGACTCGTCTGTATCGTCTTTTTTCGACATACTCCAACAGCGATTTCTTTTTCTCGGAGTGAATGGACGCAAATCATTATTATTCAAAAGGTTCCACTTAATCAGTCGAAAGCTACATATAGCCTTTTCTGATTTTTAGATCTGAGTTACATGCTTGTAAAGTCAATCAGAGTAGAAAAGAAGCAAGCAAGGAAAATGCACAAAATTTTGGCTGCGTATGTGTGTGTTTTATGCGTTAGTTTTGTCATGAGTAACGCATGCCAGCATATACTAGTCGATCTAATATTATGTTAAATACATGTTTCTATCCGTTGTTCCGCCGGATATCAGCTGATTATTCCGGAGAGAACTCTTGCTGAATTTCTTAAAAACTCTCGCGAGCGGCCAAAATCGGGTTCGCTTGCAATACGGCGCCTAAGAGTTTTTCGGGAGGGTGACCGAAATTTTATTGCAGCGCATGGCCACGCTGCTGCAAGCGGCCGGCCGCGCAGTGGAACATTCTTCCCTTTATACATTCTTGGTATGATGAAAGTGTGAACCAGGGTTGTGAGGTGGGAAAAAAACACCGGAAAAAAACTGTTTTTTTCCGAAAAAAAACCGGTTTTTTTCCTAAGGGTCGGAAAAAAACATAAATCGCGGAAAAAAACTCAAGCTAAAAATAGCTAATTTACGTCATTTTTCGTTTAAAAAATGGACTTTTGCTATGTATAATAGGCCATACTGACTCAAAACTGTTAGAAAAACAACAAAAAAGACCAAATTTGGCATGAAAAAACAAAAATGCAAACTGCTGTAAGAAAATTTGCATATAGCGTTATTTATGGAACCTGTCAGGCACTGTTTCATGCCTGTTTCGTGATTTATATCAATGTAACACGTGTATTTCTGGTCTAACAAGACTGAGGAAGGCGCTAGGAAGCGTTAGGAATCATAAAACCAGCCTAGGATACTCAGAACTTGGGCTGGAGTTTTTTTCCGCGATTTAGGAAAAAAACCGGAAAAAAAACGGAAAAAAAACTGGAAAAAAACAGGCCGAGGTTTTTTTCGGAAAAATATACAACCCTGGTGTGAACAAGTTATAAACTTTAGGAAAAGTCTTCTGGCTTGTTTGTTAGCGCACTATTTATGTAGAATGTACTTCATCTATGAACAAGGGTGTCAAAAATGGAAGCATTACTATTTCCTGCCATGTCCACAAATGCTCGCCAAACGATCTGAGATTTGGAGAATGTTTGTTAATTTATGTGCTCAAATTTCATGCACTGAGATAAAATTCCTGTGGAAACGTAGAATTCCTAATCCTAAACATCTGTCTATTTTTTGAAATTGCACAGGAGAAAAGCAGTTCTTGAGGTTAATCCGCATATAATCAATCTCAATGTATGAAATTTTAGCACTTAAAATCCCACAGTTAAGCAAACAATTTTCCAAATTTCAGGTCGTTTGGGGAACATTTGCCTAAAGTGACAGAATTAAGAAAAGTTTCCACTTTAACAATTAAAACTTCCAGTATTTTGGGACCAATGTTCCAAATTTCGGCCAAATAGAGCAGGGTTTCTGGAAAGGTAGCAGAATGCAAACCTGTAGTTTAAACTTGGCGGGTTTATGTGGTCATGTGATGATACTGTATTTCGCGTCAAGTTTAATCTTCCTATGTCAGGCAGCCAAGGAGGCGGCCATTTTGTGGAGCGTCTCGAGCGGAGACCGAATCCAGCCGAGACCTCGAACAAGCAATTCGCGTCGAGAAATCATCAAGGTGCGTGCGCCAAAAATTTATTTTCATCAGAACAGTCTTGCCGTTATGGACTATTTTAGGAGCTGTTGTTGCACTGCGTTCGAAGCGCAATTGTTATTAATTAATAAAACCCAATCTACCACCATCAATGCCTCTTACCCGAGGTAAAAAAAGTTGGTCAATTAATAAAAGAGTTCGAATGAACAAATCTTTCTCAGGCAAACGGTCTTCCGGACCTCCGGAGCCGAGTCCGACTCCGGTTCCGGCCACGCGATCTAGTCGCCGAAGTCAGGCGGCTTCAAGTTCCCCTACCAAAGCCGATTTGGCCCCTTCTCCTGTTCTTTCCAAGCCACTAGAACCAGCGCCGTTACGGCGCAGAGGTGGAAGGGGTCAGAAAACGCCGCCGGAACGGAGTTTAGCGGAACCGGTCGCCAAACAGTCGCGACTGACTGATGAAGAGGAGAAGACGAATCAGCAAGCTGAGACGGAAATTGCAGCCGCCTCTGTGCAGATCTCTGAAGCAGTGGAAGAAGCCAGTCGGTTGGCTGAGACGCCCGAGGTCGATGTTATTATAAAGGAGAGCAAGGTGGAGAAGCAGGGTGGGTTCGATTTGGATAAGTTAAACCAGGGATGCAAATGGTAGATATAAAAATAGCAGATGGTGAATGGTAGTTTTTGACCAAGTAATAGCGAATAGTTTTACAAATAGGTCAGAAGCAAGCTGGACTAAGCGAAAAGATGTAGTAGTAAAAAGTAAACCGGAAAATTAGCACAATAGCTGTAAAAGAGTTTGCTAGTTCGCAAAATTAACGATATTCTTAGCTACAAGCACGATTCTTGACCCAGCTGAACAAGTATTGTGGTGTTAGAGGTCTTGGCATTAAGTATTTGTGGTATTCTTCGCACTCATCTGAAATACAGGATGGCCCATTTATCTATCTGTCACAGGTTTTGTCTCACTGTAACTTTTGCGTTCGTCCATAAATTTCGCTCAAATTTTAACACAACCTGCACAGACTCCCAGAATTTTTTCTCACAACGTTTTGGCCAATTCTGTCGCTCCAACCACTAGTTTCTTTCAATAACTGTCACATGGAAGTGCATAACTTGCGGTTGAAGCGAAGGACTGGGCCAAAACTTTGTGAGTAAAAGTTCTGAGAACCTGTGTTAAAATTTGAGCGAAATCTATGGACGAACGCAAGACTTGCAGCAAGACAAAACCTGTGACAGATAGACAAATGGGCCATCCTGTAGTAAAAAACGTGCCCAAAAAGTCGAGGACACACACGTAAAGGCTTTGACTGCAGTGGTGCGAATAGACGAAACGGACGAGACAGTTGTGGTGACGGAGGTGGAGGCTCCTTCCCTCGACCACGTCCCAGAAGAAGACGAAGATGATCCGGTGGCCGAGGCTGAGGCAGCTTTGGCTGAGGCGTTGGCGGAGCAGATGGACGAGCCTCCAGTGCTGGAGCCAGAGCCTCAGCAGCTGGAAGAAGAACTGATGATGACTGGGGACATGAGCGAGGACCACAGCTCACTGGTGCACCGGCCCAATCAGAGACTGCTCTTCTCTGGCTCTGTAACCTTTGCTCTCTCTTTCATACATGGGGTTTGCCCCTCCCCCTCCCCGACCCCACCTCACGGAGAGAGAAAATTTTCGCTTATTTAAGGCAAAATAGGCGTTTTTTGGACTTTTTCGGGGACCCCCAAGGTCTCCAGACCCCTCCTGATTTTTGCGGCCCATGTATAGTCTCTTTGTTAGACAAGTCTGTTCGTTATCTTGTTTTCTATCTGAACTGAACTACATTTATGGTGCACCGTACCTGCCCTGCCGGGTGGGGATGTGGTCAGTGTTTCCATTAGAGTGGGGGGGTCAAAATCGGCTGTATTAGGCTATGACCGCACTTGGCAAAGACTCTCGGCCTAGTTTGTTGATTACAACGGGCAGGTTGAGTGGAGAAAATCGCTCGAAGACAGTCAACAGTTGTTCAGAAAGGCTAAGTTGCCGTTGCAAATACAGGCTAGATTCGTTATTTTACACACTATCTTGCTGTCTGTAATGGCACGAAAAAGCTTCCCGAAAAAATAGTGCAGATATAAAGCTTGAAATGGGTTTGGAAACCGAATTTCGCGTTTTTACACTGCTGATATTTTTGAGTAATCGGGGTTTTTGGAAGCCCTTTTTATCATTTTTTGCTTGTTTTTTTAGCTCTAAAACGCTATTTGGCAGCTTAAAATAGCGATTTCTAGCCTCCTTACTGAAAAACGTGCGAAAAAAGCATTTCCAGGCGTTTTGAGCTTTTTCAATTTTTGCACTCGCCTCTGGGCGAACCCCCTCCCCCTGTTACATGTATGTCCCTCCCCCACCCGGGGCGATCCCAAAAACGCACGTCTGACAAGCGCATGTTCCAAAAGCGTATTTGTTCAGCAGTCGATTCAACCGGTGGTCATGGAAGGGCTGGTAGAGACGGAGGAGGGAGTGATCTTGGCAGAAGCAGACGACTTCGGCGACGACGTTTGTAACCATTGAGAACGAGAGCAGTCGGTTCTGAGAAACCGGTTGCAGGGCGTTATGATGCCGGACCTGCGCACGGTGGAGTTCAACTTTCTCGACAACAAGAACATCTGCTGCGGTCTGTGTGGAGAGATAGTTCCCTATGAAAGTCTGATGAACGACCATCTGCCCAATCAGCACCCTGAGGTACTGGGCGATGGAGACATGACTATGGAGGTGGGCCTTGCTTTAAACTTCTTTCTATTGATAACTGGAGAATCTGCTCCTTTGGGTAGCTTGTATTAACCATATATAACGGTGTAGTGTAACCAGCAGTTTGCAAAGGACTGTATTGTGAGGCTAGACCGCTGTCCAACCAGGCCGAGAAAATTTTGAATTGTTGGCCTTCAAAAACGTAATTTAGAGGTATCTGAGTGTAAAATTGACAAAAATACAGTTTTCTGGTTGGGCTTCTGTCCGATCAGGACGAGAAAATTTAGATGAAGTGGCCTTAAAACTCATTCTGAGCATAAAATAACTGGTGTAGGTCATACTTCATTCGTTTCTGTTATTTCGCCTTATTGTCCTTACTATAGAGTTGAAAAAAAAATTTTTTTTAAAGCCAAAAAAAAGTTTTTTTTAATGAAAATTTTTCGTTTCGAAATTTTTTTTCAAAATTTTTTCCTAGCATGAAATATAGTTTGTAGGGGATGCAAGGATGCATCAGAAGCAACTTTAAATGCAAAAGCTGATACTTTGGTTCAAACATAGTGTTACAGCCTGAGAGTCGATATTCTACCTGCCGCATTGCTCACAGAGTGGCTGCTGCCCTTCAAAACCTATTTTTATGCTTAGAATAGGCAAGAAATTGATAGAACTGCACTTCTAATGTATATCTGAGGCTAAATTCAGCGATTTTCCCCCAAAATTTCCATACTGTGAATAAAATAAAAAATTTTCGAAATGGGCCTTCAAAAAAAGCCTTTTTTTAAAAAATAGAGCCTAACAACACTACCTTACTACCTCCACTGCACTCTCACTTCGGTTAGCATTTCGGCTGAGCGGTGGTAAATTTTCAATCAAATCCTGAGGGGTAGCGGCGCCTGACAGGGTTGAGGGGATGGTAAACCAAGAAGTCCGATTGTATTACTAAAATCAAGGTTTTTAGACTTTTCGCTAAAATAGGTTGAAATAAACCGGTACGCTACTATTAGGCGATGCCGATTAGGCGATGCCGATTAGGCGACGCCGATTAGGCGATGGTACTATTAGGCGACAAAAAACATTAATAGATAATAGTACCAATTAGGCGGCCCTTCGGAATCAGTCAAGGGTCAAGGGGCATGTTCAGCTGTAAGTCTACTGTAAATGCGCTATTTTTAACTGTGCATGGCTAAGTGGCACTAAAATCATGTCTCGTTTATCTTATAACTCGTTAACTTATACCTAAACAAGCCACCTGCACTGACTGTTTCTAACTCAGATTCTGGCATTTGCCCCTATTCCCCAGCCTGCGTCGAGCACGCGAGCGGCCGTCGAGTCGGCCACCTATTTTTCCGGTTGCTACGTTCATTAACGTACTTTCGATACAGAGGATCGCAACAATAACTTTGCGGAAGCAGCTCACAGAGTTTCGCAACGAGAATTTGATGCGGCGCGTCCATCCATCTGGCGCTTTATAAATGTTCTGCGACATGCATACAGTGGAAAAAGGGTTGGGGTAGTCAAAATCCGAAAATTTGGGGGTGGGCCTGCCGGTTTGGGGGGGTCGCGACGATTTTGGTGGGTGGGGTCAGGAACAAAAGTCGGCTTGAGGTGGGTGGGTGGGGTCGTTTGGGGGGTGGACAAACCCCCGGACCCCCCCCCGCGGCCCATGTATGGGCCTGCCGGTTTGGGAGCCGCGGCGATTTTGATGTGTGGGGTCGGCTTCAGGTGGGTGGGTGGGTGGGGTTGTTTGGTGGGTAGAGCCCAAGTTGGGGTGTGGGCAAACCCCATATGCAGAAATGTTTTTTACTCTATTAATGAGTGCTCCGTGAGTTGGAATTTATCCATCCGTGGTGTTGCATTTATTTTTTAAATGAGTCCTTGAAATTGGTTTGCTATTTTGTTATGCTTTGTTTTAATTGCTGTTATGCTGTTTGTATTGTTGTGCTATGTTTTAGTGGTAACCTATGTAGCCATACGGACTTATAGAAAAAAAATTATTCCTGTCGCCTAATAGTACCGTCGCCTAATAGTACCGCTAAATCGCCTAATCGGCGTCGCCTAATCGGCATCGCCTAATCGGCATCGCCTAATAGTCCTGCTTCGGAAATAAACAATTCTGAGCTCATTTGCACCTAATCTACGCAAACTTTTACCATAATTTTCTGAACATAATACATAATAATTCCTGAGAGGTATCGGCTGCCTCAGGGGGATAGGTCAGAGCCTGAGAGGGGTCAACCCTTCACCTCCACTTCTGTCTGCCTGCACTAGAGTCATACATGTAACAGGTCATCCGCCGAAGGGGGAGGGGTTTGGGCACTAAAAACGCTCAAAATCGCATTTTTTCGCTAAAAATCGTCAAAAATCGCTCTATTTGGGCCGAAGTACAGCTAAAAAGTACTGTGTTACTGTCGATTTTGGCATTTTTGTGCTTGAAATTGCAAAAAAATCACAAAAATTTGCTCAAAAACTTTCTTGCCAGAAAAATCGCAAGGGGGGTCTGGTCTAAGTCGGATGGGGTCATTCAAATCGGTCGAGATTTGCGGTTGCTACAATAAAAAATCCGCGGGCTTGTTTTTTTGACGGACACAGCATACATGTCCCCGGGGGGTCGGGGGGGTCGGCCCCCACCCGACTTAGGCCAGACCCCCCCGGATGGGACCCCCCCAGACGATTTTACCGACCCCCCCCCCTCCGATTTTCCTGGCAAGTAAATTTTCGAGCAAATTTTTGCAATTTTTTACAATTTCACACACAAAAATTGCCAAAATGGCCTGCAAAACAGCACTTTTTAGCTGTATTTCAGCCCAAATTAGCGATTTTTGGCAATTTTTAGCCAAAAAATTGCGATTTTTTCGATTTTTGAGCGTTTTTTAGTGCCCACCCCCCTCCCCCAAAATTTTGGCTCAGACCCCCCCGGCCGGCGCCAGACCCCCCAACCCCCCTCCCCCCATCGGCGGATGACCTGTTACATGTATGGGACACAGTAATATTGCAGGAGATTCCATACGAGGAGTGGCTGCGCGAGAAGCTGCGCGCGGAGAAGCGCGCCATCGAGAGCGGCTTCAAGATCAGCGCCTACGAAGCGCCGGCGCGCGTGCACCGCTCGGCCAATCGCGTGGTGCGGCGCGTCTCGCAGATTCGCGTCAACCCGACCGAAATGTCGCTGCCGCAGCTGGACGCTGCTCTAAAGAAGAAGATGATAGAGAAGATGGGAAGGAAGGTGCCGGTCACTCTGGTCGATAAACAACACGCCAGATGTGGTCTCTGCAACGCGGTGGTCTCGCTGAATCGCAAATTCGAAGTCGTTCATCTGGTCAGTTTCTGCTTTCTCTGCTGCCCCGCACCAACTTGGGCTAATCCCTCAACTCCGAATCTTCGATTTCAGACAGTCAAATAACTAGATTTGGCTGTAAAACAGAACATTTTAGTGGGAACTACCAACTTGCGCACAACCGATTTGCGCACAGCCGGTTTGCGCACAACCAAATTGCGCACAATTTGTTTGTTGCAGCACAATATAGTCACAACTGACGAATATTGAACAGACAACACCAGTAATTACATAAGAGTTACATTATGTATGTAGCACAACAATTTATAACAATTATCATAGCACAATAAACAGGACATCTTATAGCTGGTTGCGCTTTGGCTGTGCGAATTGCCTATTCCTCTTAGAAAAGCCATGCGCTCGATCAAACTGATTTCGTAACGCTGAGCCAGTTTGCGAATTTTGCCATTGATGCGTTCGCATTTTTGATTGCGCGAAACCAGCGCTGCACCCGGTTTGCTGCATTCCGTTGTGCGCAAACCGGTTGTGCGCAAATCGGTTGTGCGCAAATCGGTTGTGCGCAAATCGGTTGTGCGCAAAACGGTGCGCAAGTTGGTGTGCCCGCGATCCATATGCGCAAATCGGTTGTGCGCAAGTTGGATAGTCCCATTTTAGTTGTGTCACGGCACGGTGCCAGTCAAACCTGGATAAAGGGTTTACCCCTCCTCAGGCTCCGACCCACCCCCTCAGGCCGCCGCTAACCCTCCTCGGGAATCTTTAGCAAGAATTTGGTATAGAAAATTCTATGTCTAGATTAGGTGTAAATGAGTTTAAAATAGCTTATTTTAACCTATTTTAGCGAAAAAATAAGCCTAAAAACCTTAGTTTCAGTCAAAAATCGGACCTTTTAGCTTACCATCACCTCAACCCCTCAGACGCCGCTACCCCATGCTAGCCCGTGTCTGAACCAACCCCCTCCCTAGAATTGAAGCTCGGCCGTCGCCTTACCCCAACCCTTCTCCCCTCCTTCCATGGCGTGTTATATGCATCATACATGTAACAGGTCATCCGCCGAAGGGGGAGGGGTTGGGGTCTGACGCCATCCGAGTGGGTGTGAGACGAAATTTGGGAGGAGGTTGCGCACTAAAAAAGTCGAAATGTTTTAATAAAAATCGTTAAAAACTCCTTAATTTGGGCTGAAATACAGCTAAAAAGTGCTGTTTTACCGGCGATTTTGGAAATTTTTGCGTCTGAAATTGCTAAAAGATCGCAAAAATTTGCTCAAAAAATTATTAGCCAGAAAAATCGTCTCGGGGGCTGGGGGGTCTGGCCTAAGTCGGGTGGGGCAGACCCCTGTTGTATTACATGCATGACGTTTTCTGGTATATTACTACGTTCTTATTACCAACGCAATGATGCAACTCTAGTTGAATTTCTTCAGCTGATCTTTGATGATTGAGCGAAACTGTTACTGAGCGTTGCTTTGCCATTCTTTTTTATATGGGGACAAAGTTTGCTTTTTAAAGGAACCTTTAACGAGTTGAAAGAGTAGTGGAAAGAGAATTTTCTAGGTTCGTCATTTCAACGCCTGGCACCCAAGCGCACACCGGTGTTCGGGCAGTTGGATGGGCAAAACGCCCAACAAACAGAACGTGAAGCCGTTGTCCCAGCACGACTTTGCAGTCATCGACAGCAGCAGCAGCACTCCCGACAACCTACAATGCATTTGGTAAGTGGACAGGTTAGATCCTACGCTTTGGCACATGCAGGTGGGCAAATGGCCGCGGGTGGTTCGGGGGAGTTTCCCCACCCCTATCATGGGCTCACCCCCACCCACCACCTAAAGCCGACTTTTGTTCCTGACCATACATGTGCATGGTCAGCGGCTCAGGGAGGGACGGGCGGGAAATTTGAATTTTTGTGCAAAATTTTGTCTAAAAATACGAAATTTTCGGTTTAAATTAAAAAATTTGCGGTTAAAATCAAATTTTCGACAAAAAATTGCCAAAAAACCACTTTTCTGATAGAAACATTGCCAAAAAATCGAAATTTTCCAGGAAAATTTGAAAAAATTTCGCGTTTGGTGCGTAGTTGCCTGGAGGAAGGGTGCGTAGTTGCGTAGTTGCCAAAATTGATTTCTATGGCTTAAAAACGCATCTGGAGGCTTTCTAGCAGCCTCTAGCAACGTTTGGTAGATTTTAATTTTCGTCCCCCCCTGGGCACCCCCCAGGCACAGGGATGTTCCTGACCCCACCCACCAAAATCGCCGCCACCGCCTAAACCCGCTGGCCCGCCCACCCCCAAATTTTCGGATTTTGACTACCCCAACCCAATTTTTCCGGCCCCTGTAAGCCCATGTGTACTTCAAAACGCCAAGGAAATGCGTTTTTACGGCTAAAATAGTAATTTTAAGCAGGCTACTGCGTTCAAAAAGCCAGCAAAAGCAAAACAACGAAAAGTCTGTTAAAAAACTTATCTGAGTGACTTTAATACAGTCAGGCACTAACGCCGTTTTTGGTACCCGTACATGTAACAGGTCATCCGCCGAACGGGGAGCGGGTTGGGGGCTCTGGCGCCGGCCGGGGGTTTGAGCCCAAATTTCGGCAGGGGGTTGATCACTAAAAAACGCTCAAAATGAGCCAGTTTTTTAGTACTGGGAGCCACTACTAGTAGTAGAGTAGAAAACCGCTTTCGGAAAAAAGGTCGCCAAATTTTCGGAAGGGCTATGGACCGCCGAGAGGGGTATGACCTGAAAAATTTTCGCTTTCCCGAAAAAGGCCTCCAAATTGTCGAACTGGGTATAGCGTACGGGCGAGGGGTATGGCCAATCGAGGAGGAGGGTTTGGCCGGCGAGGAGTGTAATACCACTCGGCCCATGTATGTTCTGGAGCCGGTTCTATTTAGTACTTAAATTATTTTTGTCGTGGTTCCCTAAGCTTCCTGTCTAGGGTAAGAACAACCCTAGCAAATTTGTGAACCGAAATTCAGGTGTGGAATGTTTATGGACGCAGACTCGTTAGCCATGCATTTCGATGAAGTTCACCCCGATGACATCGAAGTTCCCAAGTGCAATCTCTGTCTTCAGGTCTGTCTTTTTACCTTATTGTGGGCCTCCCCTGCCCAATCAAGGTCCCCGCCCACCGGCCAACCTTTTGGCTTAGGTGTGTTCAGCAGCTAATAATTGCATACATGGGCCGCGGGGGGTCCGGGGGAGTTTGCCCACCCCCAACTTGGACTCGGTACCCCCAAACGACGACACTCTCCCACAAGAAACCGATTTTTGTTGCTGACCCCACGCACCAAACCGGCTGGCCCACACCAAAATTTTCGGATTTTGACTACCCTCAACCCATTTGTATGGCTAATTGGCGTAAAAAGTTTCTCATCGAACGGAATGAAAGTAATAATGGTATGCAGTAGCTGTTGTTCAGGAGTTGGTTATCAACGCTCGAATGCAGGAGAAGTACGGCGAAGACTACGAGATAACGCTGCCGGACGAACACCACATTCGGTCGGGGCCGATTTATTACTTTCTCATTCAACCGCTTTTGGTTCTATTTCAGGTGCGGTCGCTTTAACTCAACGGTCGGTTCGGAAGGGGCTCTAGAGAAGTTGATAGAGAAGAAGATCGCCAAACGACAGAGCCGCTCCACTGCCGGCTTGTCTCAGGAGGACGAGCAAGAGGAGGAGGATGAGGACGAAGACGATAACGAGGTTTCTCACCTTTGACCTCTGTCTCTCTGTCTGTCTGTCTGTCTGTCTGTCTGTCTGTCTGTCTGTCTGTCTGTCCGGCAGGGTTGGTTGACCCATAAGTGCAACTGGGTCTATCCCTACCTGCCACCGACTCTTAAGACCAGTTTTTCATGACAACTAGTAATTTTTGGAGCAGTTTTTTGTATCTGTTTAGTAGAAGATTGCATTTTTTCCCCATATTTTAATGTCGGACCTCCCTGCAATAGAATTTTCCTAACAACCAACCCCCTCGCCCCGACACGATACGAAGTCCTGCGATCATGCCTTTGCGGCCCATTTCACAAACCCATATCACCCTTCGTTCGGTGCCCAGCCACTAGCTTATAGGATGCTTGGGTCAGAGGGGGTTGGGGGCTCTGAGCCGAAGTTCTAGGGCGGGGTTGGGCACTCAAAATCACAAAAGATTTTTCGGCTAAAATCGTTAAAAAGTCACTCAAGTACTGCTAAAAAGCGCTGTTTTAGCGGCGATTTAGTGTTTGAAATTCTAAAAGATTGCTCAAAAAGATATACTTCCAGAAAAATCGGACGGGGTCGGTAAAATCGTCTCGGGGTGGGTTGGGGGCATTTGAACCCCCTATTACGTGTAGAGGGTTCATACGGACCACGGAGTTCAGGGAAAAGTCATGGAATTCCCGATCTGGTCAGGTAAAATTATAGGGATTTTTAAAATTTTCTCAAACTTTGAAACTGTTAATTCTTAATTTTACGCCAAGACCACCTTTTAAATGCGTTTTTGAAAGGTATTTTTTCAAAATTTTCTCGCCCTGGTTAGGTTGCGGCCCAAGTAGGGCTCGTCAAACTCTGAAACTGTTAATTCTTGTTAACTTCATGCTCGGAATACCTGCTGAAATACGCTTAGTTTTGACTACCAAATTTACCCTTTGCTTTTAGCAAATTATTGGGTACGCTGTAGTTTCTGTCAATATCTGCAGATGCAAGGAAATCACAGAATTAGCTGCTTGAAAACATTTAGTACAGTCAGGCACTTAACGCCGTTTATGGTACCGGTACTTAGTAGTGATACCGTAGTATACCATATGGTACCGGTACCACTCTGTTCAGATTTCGTACCATATATGGTGTCGGTACCATAACCTGCGTTAAGTGCCTGACTGTACTACGAGTCTGTTTGTAAAAAGTCCGGCAACTTGGAAAACTCTGATCCGGATCCGTGTGAACCCTGGTGTATGTTTGTGTGTAAGGTAAGGCAGGAGGTGTTTAGGACGCTGGTCCAGAAGCCTTTCTAAACAGCAGGATGTCGTTGGGGCGACGGAAGAAGCCGAAGCGACAGTTTATCATGCCGGCTTTGCGGCAGGCGGCACCGATCGACAGCGAATATGTGGAGCCGGTGACCGAGTGCCATTGGCGCTGTAAACTCTGCAAGGGAGACATATTGGCGGCCGTTATTAGCGCCGGTAGCCACCTTCTAAGCTCTGTCTATGTCACGCTTTAAGGCCAAATCACGCTTTAACAGTCAGGGAAATAACAACATATATGGTATCAGTACACATATATGGAAACGGTACCATATATGGTACCGGTACACCTTCAAGTGGTACCATATATGGTACCACTTCCTTATATGGTACTGGTACCATATATGGTACCGGTACCATATATGGTACCCCTTCGATCGAGGCCTCAGGTGGTACCATATATGGTACCGGTACCATATATGGAAACGGTACCATATATGGAACCGGTACCATATATGGTAACAGGTACCATATATGGTACCCCTTGCCGCGTCAGTGGCTCAGTGGGTAGCTCGCTGCCTCTGAGTCACGGCGGCCGCTGCATCCCTAGTGGTTGTAGTGGTTCATCCTCTCGGCGTGGCAAGTTTCTTGCTGCAAAGAGTTGGTCGTCGGCACAACGCTCCACCCAGGCCACCGAAAACTGGTTACAGTGAGTAGGTAAAATGGGAACCAACTGGATCTGCCGTTGCACCGAAAGCCGCTCCTAAAAGCATGCCGCGTTGGAGGGAAGATCAACGACGTCAGGAGCCGTCTGAGAAACCAGCATTACGGCCTATACCGGTTTACTCCTCCTCGGCCGGGCGGCCGCTGGGAGCTGTCACCACCATGACGTCACCACGCCAGGCACTCTCTTAGTACCTGGCGCCCAACAGCATGGCTTGAGTGGCTTGGCAGTGAAAGAAGGGCAAACGTCCGAGATGACGATATAAGGGGTAACGAAATGGACCGTGCAGGTCTGATCGTAGGGCCGTACATTGTACGACCCCCCCCGCCAGATCGGATCGGATCGGATGGTACCCCTTCGATCAAATCATAAGGGGTACCATATATGGTACCCTTTCGATCGAGGCCTCAGGTGGTACCATATATGGTACCGGTACCATATATGGAAACGGTACCATATATGGTACCCTTTCGATCGAGGCCTCAGGTGGTACCATATATGGTACCGGTACCATATATGGAAACGGTACCATATATGGAAACGGTACCATATATGGTACCCTTTCGATCGAGGCCTCAGGTGGTACCATATGGTACCACCTCAGGCCATACATGTAACAGATCATCAGCCGAACGGGGGAGGGGGAGTTGGGGGTCTGGCGCCGGCCAGGGGGGTCTGAGCCAAAATTTTGGGAAGGGGGTCCGGCACTAAAAAAACGCTCAAAAATGGAAAAAAATCGCAATTTTTGGGCCAAAAATCGCTAATTTGGGCTGAAATACAGCTAAAAAGTGCTGTTTTACCGGCGATTTTGGTAATTTTTGTGTCTGAAATTGCAAAAAATCGCAAAAAATTGCTCAAAAATTACTTGCCAGAAAAATCGGAGGGGGGTCGGAAAAATCGTCTCGGTCTCGAGGGGGGTCCCTATCCGGGGGGGTCTGGCCTAAGTCGGGTGGGGGGTGGCAGACCCCCCTGTTACATGTATGCCTGAGGCCTCGATCGAAAGGGTACCATATATGGTACCACCTGAGGCCTCGATCGAAAGGGTACCATATGGTACCGGTACCATATATGGTACCACCTGAGGCCTCGATCGAAAGGGTACCATATATGGTACCGTTTCCATATATGGTACCGTTTCCATATATGGTACCGGTACCATATATGGTACCACCTGAGGCCTCGATCGAAGGGGTACCATATATGGTACCACTTGAAGGTGTACCGGTACCATACATGGTACCGTTTCCATATATGTGTACTGATACCATATATGTTGTTATTTCCCTGACTGTTTAAGGCCAATTGACGCTTCTACCAGCCAGCCTCACGGTTTTAGTGGATTTTAAAATTTATTGACTAATTTTTTCTTGGAAGCAAGAATTCTATGAAAAGCAGAAAATTTTTGTCTAAGTGACCGTCCAAAAAATGAGATTTTAGGTCATTTTCTGAGACCCCACCTCTCTACTAGTAATTTTCTAACCCCTCCCCTGATTACTTAATAATTTGACTACTCGAATTTTTCACATTTTTTTGGTTTTGTTTTGCCGAAAGAATGTTATCTTTAGTGAAAATGTCTATTATGCAGGATTGTGTACTACTGAAAACGTGTACTCTCGGTTACAAACCCATCCCATGGCTTCTGATACAGATGATTCAAAAGTGGGCTTATGTTGAATTTTAGGGGTAGATAAGTTAGTAGTCTGTAATCGACCAAATTCTCGGCTTTTACGTGACAATTAGCCTCTAATGCGTGAACTGATACTGTACCCTTATGAAACAGTTGAAAGATAATTGAGAATGGCATGAAAACTGATGTCACTCAGATTTCTGTAAAAAACAAATCGAACAGAAGTCATTCCGTTGTAAAGACCATACATGGGCCGCGGGGGGTGAGGGAGTTTACCCTCTCCTCTCGCTTACCAATACCACCCCCTCGACTCGGCCGGCCATACCCCTCTCCCGGATCCCTCCCCCCTTCCCGGAGGGAGAAAATTTTCACTTATTTAAGGCAAAATAGGCGTTTTTTGGACGTTTTTCCGGGACCCCCCCTCCCCCCGAGGTCTCCATACCCCCTCCGGATTTTCCCGGCCCATGTATGGTAAAAACATGAAACAAATGCATACCAGATTATGAAACGTCCTTTCTGTCACTTCTACACTTTCGGTTCTGGAAGCTAAAAATTACGTAATAAAGTCTCCGACCCATACCATTATAATTAGTAACGATTTGGAGAGGCCCCCTTAGGCCATTAGGTAACTTCTGGAGGGCCCTGGGACTAATCAGAAATTTAGGAGCGATCCGCCATTACCGCACGATGCACCCAGAGCACCTGGACCAGATGCAGTACGAGTTGTGTAAGGCGCGTCTGGAGCGCGTTTCCGACGGTTGTATGGAGTTCGTACACCCGCAGCTGATAGAGTGTCTCATCTGCAACATGACCTACAATCTACACAAGCCGTTCAACATGTGTCGAGCGGTGAGACACCTGAAGAGCAAACATCCCAACCTGATGCCTGAGTACGCCGGAGTGACCCAGAGGACTGCAGTCCAAGTTCCCGCCCATTTCTTTAACCAGGTCTCTATGTTCCTATCTGTACATACTGTATACATGGGCCGGTAAAATGGGTTGGGGGCAGTAAAATTGTGAAAATTTTGGGTGGGCTACCGGTCTGGGCTTGGGGCCATTTTGGTTGGTGGGGCCGGCACCAAAGTGGGCTTGCCAAAAGTCGGCGATTAGAAGGAAATATGATCGCTTAAAATCAGTATTCTGCACTAAAGATCGCTAAGAAACTCTAATATACCGCTGACGTACCTACAGCTTCAAACGGGCATATTATGAAACTGTAAAAAATAGCAAAAAAAAGCGGTCTTGTGTGTGGGGGTTTCCCATACGGGGTGTTGGCCTAAGTCGGGTGGGTTGGGTTGGGTTCAGTTCGCCGAAATTACTTCGCCGAAAATCGGTTCGCCGAAAAAGTTTCGCCGAAGGTTCAGTTCGCCGAAAATCACTTCGCCGACTGTATGGTTCGCCAAATGATCGGTTCGCCGAAGATTCTCGGAAAATAGGCCCCCAGTCTGAAAAGTACGCTTTTTTAAGCTGGTCTTCCAAAGCCTAATCCTAAACTTGACCCTAGCCCGAAACTAGAGCTTAAAGTTAGGGAAACTAGAGCTTAAAGTTAGGGCCTGTTGGTGACGGGGGGCCTATTTTTCTCATTCAGACTTAACCATCAGAGAGTGAACTGAAACGCGACGTTCCTGGCTGGCCACATAATTGTTTGTAGCAACTGTCTGAGAACCGTAGCTGACCACTGCCCGGTTTTTATTCCTAACGCAACCAGTGCTAGCGATAATAAGTCCAATAATATAACAAACAATAGACTCTAATAGACAATAGACTCTAATAATAACTCCAATAACACAACAAACAATAGACTCTTATATACACAAGCAAACGGCCTTCACAGAAGTGACAATACAACAGACTCTAATGTACACAAGCAAGCAGCCTTCACAGAAGCGACAATACAATGCAATAATAACGGAAATGGCGTTCACGAATAGTACCACATTAGAGAAAGGCAATGAACACACAGTTAGCGAGACGAGAAACAGACTTAGTGCTTAGTACGAGAGGTTGTGGGCGATGCCTCTAAGATACGTTATGGCGTCTTGGTTGTGGTATCTGTTGACGATGGTGTGGAGCGCCTCGTTCAAGCGTCGGTGCACTCGTTTAGTGGGAGGTGGTTGCACGCCGGCCGATTATTACAAGCAGAGTGACCTGGTCGACCAGGGTCATTTGTTGGGGAGGGGTACGTAGTTATACCCTCGGGTCATTTCAAACAATGGACACAAACAATTATGGCGGGCCAGGCCGGCCAGGAACGTCACCAGCGCCACCTAGGTTTCACTTCACTTTCTCTCAGCTTGAAAAAGCGTACTTTTCAGACTGGGGCCTATTTTCCTAGAATCTTCGGCGAACCGATCATTCGTCGAACCGATCATTCGGCGAACTGATTTTCGGCGAACTGAACCTTCGGCGAAACTTTTTCGGCGAACCGATTTTCGGCGAAGTAATTTCGGCGAACTGATCGTATCCCGGGCAGACCCCCTATTACATGTATGGTCTGAAGTAGGGGTTAATCCACGCACTGAGCCGGCCGCTACCCCCCTCAGGAAGTTTTTGGAAGAATTTTTTATAGAAAATTATGATAAAAATATGATTATAGATGTAAATGAGCTCATAACAGCTTATTTTAACTTATTTCAATGAAAAATAAGCCAACAAACCTTGATTTTAGTAAAAAATCGGTCTGTTTGGCTTACCATCTCCACAGCCCCCCCTCAAGCGCTCCTACCCCCTCAGGAATTGACAATTCTACCCCTCCCCTCAGCCGAAATGCTAGCCGATGTGTGTATGAGAGTAGGTGCAAATGCTAGTTGTGCAGGAGAAGTTAATTGCAGTCGAGGACGGCTGAGGAAGGCAGTGATGGGAGTGGCGTGGAGATGCGGACTGTGGAGAGTCTGGACCAACTTAAACAGCTCTATGGCATAGATATCAGCAAACTGCAGCAGGTGACCGGCGCTGACGGAGAGCAGGTCTATGTGTTGGTGCCCGATGGAGGCGAACTGGACCCCGAGACTGCAGGTACTCTCAACTACTACTGCTCTACAGTCAGACAAATAAGCAGACTGATAGTACCGCTACCTGTTTATGATAATAAATTAATTATTTAATAACTGAGCTGGTTTTTCCGCCTGTTTTTTTCGGCTAAAAATCCGACCTTTTGGCTTACCATTCCGTCTTCAACCCGTTCAGGATTTCAAAAATTCTCCCTCCAGTCTTATCACAAGTGCTAGTCCATTCATATAATACAGAGCAGAGTTGACTTGGCCTTAAAAAGAGACCGCCTGGACTTTTGAAATCGATTCAGCTCCGTCAATTTTCAACCGAAAGAAACTATTATTATTATTGTTTGCTTTGGCCAGATGCTAGCCTGCTAGCATTCTGTATCTCTGAGTTACATTCTCCCCTATCCGAAATAAACTGACACGATTTTTCAGTCGTCAATTTTGAACATACATATTCTCAAGAACCATTCATCGGATTTTTCCCAAATTTTGCAGATTAACTAATCTATGCATGAAATGAATTAAAACCCTGAACAGCGCAACTTTCTAGCACAATCAGTTAAAATCAGACGGATTTTTACTTTCAGTCAATTAGAAAATTTGGTATGTATAGATTAGTTAATCAGCAAAACTTGGGGAAAATCCGAAGAATGGTTCGTGAGATGTATGTTCAAAATTGACGACTGAAAATTTGTCAGTGTATTTCGGATAGGGCAGAGCTACAGAATGCTAGCAGGCTAAGTAGGACTTGGCCAAAACAAACTCTAAACAAACAATAATAAATAATAGTGCCAATATCTTTTTATTCGGTTGAAAATTGACGGCATAGTGAAATTATTCGCTCTTTTTACGGGCCACACTATGTGCCGGCGCAGTGATGACATTCGAATTTCTTCACCTGAGGCTAAGCCAACGACCACGGCCGCGAAGGCTGAAAGCTGACTTCTGAGCGCCAGCTAATAAATATGCAAATGACACAGCCGGTAATTACTAATAGCAGAACTAATTAAGGCAAGGCTGTTTAGAGCAACTGGCCGTGGCGTTGGGCGGCACGCAAGTACAACTGGAGACCACCCAAGAAGGCGGCACCGAACAGACAAGAGTGCTGACCCTTCAAGTGGACAAGCAGGGTAATCTGGAGGCCGAGCAGGACCAGACACAGACTGAGCAAGAAAAACTGAACACTTCTGAAGATTTGACCGGCCAATAGTTGATTAATATCAAACTGTTTCTAGCCCTTTACTTTGTTATGTGCATTTCGTTAGAGTTCTGCATGGGCCGCCTTTCTCTCTCTCTATTTGGTTATGCAGGCATTTTTGTAGCTTTATCTCAAATTTTTTCCATCTCGATTACTTCTCTTTATTTGGCTGAAATTATCGGCAAAAATTATAAACAAGATTGCATGTCGCGCAAGTTTGGTGAGAAAATTCTAACTCCTGCTGGTTTTATTTAAGATAGTAGTAATTAGCGTGCCAACTATTATTCCAGAGTCGCCCGTACACATCTCTTCCCACTATTCTTGTTTGTACAAACTGTTGAACCAGTGTAGTCAGGCACTTAACGCCGTTTTTGCTACCGGCACCGTATTATATGGTAGCATACATGGGCCGGGCCGGGGGTAAGGGGGTATACCCGTCGGCCGGCCATACCCCATCCCCCCTCCTGGAGGGAGGAAATTTTCGCTTATTTAAGGGAAAATAGGCGTTTTTTGGCCTTTTTTCGCCCCCCCCCCGAGGTCTCCAGCCCCCTACCCCCCTCCCGATTTTTCCGGCCCATGTATGTATGGTAGCCCCACGTTTGCGGACTGTGGTGGTACCGTAAATGGTACCCCTACCCAAGGCCATGGGCGCCTGTACCATGAGTTCGTGCGGGACCGGGAAAGTCAGGGAATTTGGTGTCTGGTCAGGGAAAAATTTGATAGCAGCAGAAACATCTCGCCGCCAAATGGTCCTGTCAGGACTTGCACAACACCCTTTTCAAAATCGGTTTTTTTACTTTGTATACTACTAATTAAACGGGGAATTTACCCTCTCAACAACGTTTAAATGCGTTTTAAAACGCCAATTTTTTATAAATTTCTCATTCGTTTCCTCACCCTGGTTGGTCAGGGAATTTTGACTTTTGTGATGGGAAGGTAAAAGAATTTTGCTCTACAAAAGCCGCACGGACCCTGGTATGCTACCACATATGGTACCGGCACAGGTACTAATACCAAGGTAAGGGGTACCACACTAGCCTACCGATACCATAATTGGCGTTAAGTGCTTGACTGTAGTGTGTCGATCTAAACCGAGTTATTTGAATGCTCGTTATGTTGTTTAGCGCATTTGTAATTTTCCTTCGTAAAATTCTCTAAGAAAGGCTGTTTGAAGTACGCGCTGGATTAACGGAAATTTGCCGTGTATTACGCGTTACTACTATTTGTCGGAGTTTGTTGTTATTATTGGGTAAATAATAACTGTTTTTGAGGCATGACCACTACCACCGTGCTGGCCGATTTTCTTAGCAAAACTAGTCAGTTTCTAGCTTTGGAGAGACAAGCTGAGGAACAACAACAAAGGTTGGTTTGCTAAGATCAGAACCGCCGGCAGGCCGCAAGCCACTGCGCGCGTGCTCGTGCGCTCATCCACTAGGCGGTGCAAGTTTCTTGCAGCAAACAGTTGGTGGTCGGCACGAAGCCCACCCAGGCCACCGAAAGCTGGTGACAGCGAGTTGGTAAATGGGAACCGACTGGAGCTGCCTAAGCACAAAGCTACAACAACAGCACATGTGTTGGGACATAACCTGAACGGGGACAGCTACCACTAAGACCCGACCAGACTGACACCGAGCATGTGTTTAGGCCAGTAGCGAAGGAAGGGCAGGATGTGGGTGTGAGTGCTGGGCCCGCAGTGTGGCCTAACGCAGGGGCTACGACGGCCCCGCCCGGACAATCCATCGATCTGGGGCTGAGGGCTGAGCGGCTGGTAAGCCTAAAAGTCCGATTTTTGGCTAAAATCAATGTTTTTTGGCTTATTTTTTCATTAAAATAAGCTATTCTGAGCTCATTTACCTAATGCAGGCATATTTTTATCATAATTTTCTATACAAAATTCTTCTAAAAAATTCCTGAGGGGGTAGCGGCCGACTGAGGGGGGTAGGTCAGAGCCTGGGGGGCCAACCCCCTCAGCCTCCCCCTTTGCCCATGTCTGCCTGTATGTATATATATATATGTATTCGAAAATTTAATATTTTGCCAACAGTAGCTTAGAAACGGTGATTTGCTGCTGTGATATTTTTTATTACCTTCTTTATCTTTTAGTCTACTGTAGAACACTTGTGATGTGGTGTTTCAGTTGGCTGTTGGATAAAAAGACAACCTCAGAGCTGTGCAGTGCAGGCGTGTGTCTGAACAAACTCCATCTGACCGAGCAAGGCTCGACTTTCGGCGGCCGGACGGTTCTAACCTTTGCGCGAAGACTCAATAATCCCTCTCCTTTACCTAATCATAAACTTTCTCCCGGTACCGTTTGTGACTTTGTCTTATTGCATCTGCAGACGTCGTTATGTCTCCTTAACCTATTCCAATTCACCGGGGGTCGGGGGTCCCTTAACCTGTCTCGGGGGTTGGGGGCGAGGGGGGTTTGGCCTTTTTAGCTAAGGGGTAACCATACATGGGCCGGGGGGTCCGGGGGAGGTTTGCCCACCCCCAACTTGGGCTCGACCCCCCCCAAACGACCCCACCCACCCACCTGAAGCCGACTTTTGTTCCTGACCCCACCCACCAAAATCCCTGCGACCCCCCAAACCGGCAGGCCCACCCCAAAATTTTCGGATTTTGACTACCCCAACCCATTTTTCCTGCCCATGTATGGGGGTAACCCTTTTTAGTATGCACAGGTGCCTAAGGTAGCAGTACCTTAAAAGTGCCTGACTGTATCTCGAAAAGACAATTAATTAGAGGAAACGTTGGTTGCAGGAGATCTGGTGTCAGTGAGTGAGTCGGGCAGTGTGAGCGAGAGTCTCTGTAGAGGGGTGGTGTGTTCGGTGGAAGAGAGTAGCATCTGCGTGGCTTGCGACCGCTCGGCCGATCTGTCTCTGTTGAACGCCGCCAATCGCACCTTCGCTTTGCTGCTGGCCGTCAACGATGTCACCTTTAGACGTCTGAAAAAGTTAGAATTGCTCTACAGTATCTCATTGTATAGTACAGTATATGACTGAAATTCGTTTACATATTCCCCCATACACCTATCAGATCCCCGGATTCGGTAGGGGACTGGGTTGTCAATTTCGTCTCGGTGTTAATCTCCACGTCAGTAGCCCCAAAAATGGTTGACCGACCTTAATTTTAAGCTGTCGTTCTAGGTTAAGTCTTAAAGAAAACAATCTGGTGGCGGCTTTCTGACTGTGGGTCCTTATAACAGTCAGGCACTTGACGTCGTTTATGGTACCGGTACCGATTCGAAGGTAGAGGTACCATTATGCTACAACCACAGGCCCCGAACGTGGGGGTACCTACCACTACTCTAGTACCGGCACCATATATGGTGTCGGTCGGTACCATAAACGGCGTTAAGTGCCTGACTGTATAATGGTATGAATGTCTGACTGGGGCCGACCGACCGTCTGACTGTGTACTGTATTACTGTTTTCAGGACTGTACAAAGGTTGGAAAAGTTTGGAGAGGAGCCTGGAGAGCAGTTGGTCAAGCGTTTGTTCGCACAAAAAGCCTTTGCTTATTGTTGCGATGGTTAGTTTTGTTGATTCGCGTTTGGTTTGACTCAGGGCTGTTGGGTCGGTTTTTTCTTCCGTTGTTTTCGTTTTTTTTTCGAAAAAAAGCCGGTTTTTTCCTAGGAGCTTGGAAAAACTATGTAAAATGCGGACAAATCTCAAGCAAGTTTTTAAAGGAAATAGGCACAATAACTGGTTAAATTCGCTTCAAATGCTATGAATTTACGTTAATAGAAGCCTTCAAACATTTTCATGGCAAAACCTTGCTGTTTCGGGAAAAAATACCGGTACAAATTTCAGGCAACTTATATTATTGTATTTTTGTTGTTTTAAAATCAAATTACTACTCAGAAAGGTTAAGTTAGTGAATTTTGTGACAAAATTCACGCTATTTCGTTGAATTCCGCAATGCAAAGCAATTGTAAAAAATTTTTTCTGTCATGGAAAATAACTTGAGAAAAAAACCGGAGAAAAACTGGAAAAAACCGGCTTGAGTTTTTTTCGGAAAACAAACATCCCTGGTTTGACTATACATCGCACTAGGTATACTGTACGTACGTATTTGAACCTCATTAATTGAAGAGCGTTTACTGACCGGCACAGTTGGTGTAGTGGTTTAGGCCGCATAGTCACTGTGCGCGACGTCGTGGGCTCATCCTCGCGGCGCGGCAAGTTTCTTGCCGTAAAGAGTTAGTCGTTGGCGCAAAGCTCTACCCAGGCCACTGAAAGCTGGTGTCAGCGAGTAGGTAAAATGGGAACCGACCGGATCTGCCTAAGCACTGAAGCCACTCCACAAAGCATGCCGCGTTGGGAAGAAGATCTACGATCTCATAAGCTGTCTGAGAAACCAACTATGCTGGGAGCCCTCTGGTATATGGGGTACCGGCGGCCGTCCGGAGCTGTCAGCATCATGGCATCAACACGCCAGCCTCCCTCCTGGTGACCGACGCGCAGCAGCATGGCAAGGAGTGGCTGGCAATGAAAGAAGGACAACGTCCGAGATGACGAATCACGGGGGTAACGAAATGGACCACGAGTCTGATCGTAGGCCGTAAGGCCAGTTGCCGTGCCAGTTGAGAGGGGAGAGCAATAAGTAGTCTTGGTAGAGCTTTGGATGGCTTTGGCTTAAGGAACGATGGAGAGGTGGGCACACAGCACAACAAAAAGAACGGGTCTGGGCACCAAATGAAGAGCGTTTTGGTTAGAAGAAACAAAACAATGATTATACAGACTAGACGAGTGGGTTATATACACGTACTGTATCTTTCACCATCCAGAGAAAGGCAAAGGGGGTTGGCGGTCTGACTGAGTCCAGGTCCTAAAGCTAATCATGGATCGAATTTTTACATTGATCTCAATCGGTATTATTGGGTATTGAGGCACTAAATACTGACAATGCCCAATACCAGCCAGCTGGCAGTCTAAAGCTGAATTTCAGATGAAGTGATAGATGAGATAGCATTCGCCGACGACAATTTGAACCAAGTGCAACGAGAAACAGTCAGCTTTTGTCTCAACCCAACCCGATTAACCTCGATCATTCACGGTCCTCCGGGCACTGGCAAGACGCGCACTGTGGTCGAAGTGGTTGTACAAAGCGTGAGGAGAGGTCAAAAGGTCAGACCGATATACGTACAGCACAGTAGTAGTGTAACAGGTCTGGTGGGGGATTTACTGCTGAAGCTGTGATGTGGGGTTCAGGGGAAGCTAAGTTTCAAAATGCGCCAAAACATGCTGTATGAAAATGCGTTTTTTTGTGTTCGTTCGTCAATCAAATTCGCTAAAATTTAAACACAAAATGCGCACAGTTTCAGAATTTTTACTATAAAAATTTTTAGACATGTCTGTTAGTATTTCAACCAACCACTGGTATAAATAAATGCACTTTCACATGTGAACTTTGACAGTCAGGCCCTTAACGATGTTTATGGTACCGACACCATATGGTACCCCCACGTTCGGGACCTGTGGTGGTACCATATATGGCCATGGGTAAGGGTACCATATACGGTGCCACCACAGTCGTGAACGTCGGGGTACCATAGTATATAGTACCACTACCCTAGCTGCCGGTGCCATAAACGGCGTTAAGTGCCTGACTGTATGACGGCGGACCCGTACAGGTGCATAACTAGTGTTTGAAGTGACAATCTTGGCCAAAACTTTGCGAGTAAAAATTCTGAGCATTTGTGCAGGTTGTGTTAAGAATTGCAGCCCAACCCAGGCCGTCGAAAGTCAGCAATGGCAAGTAGATAAAAGGGGACCAAACCCTAGCTGTCTTGCACACACCGACAGCA
This sequence comes from Sabatieria punctata, assembly GCA_030248155.1. Lineage (NCBI taxonomy): Eukaryota > Metazoa > Nematoda > Chromadorea > Araeolaimida > Comesomatidae > Sabatieria > Sabatieria punctata. The sequence goes on from JASANB010005441.1 coordinate 76,846, forward strand.
AAAGGGGAGGGTTGTTGTTAAGGAGGCTGCCGGACCTTGTGTCTCTTCCTGCTCTATAGCAGTTGGCTACTCCTAGTCCGAAAGGACAAAAACTTACAACAACAACAAGCCAAATTGATTGACGAAGACTAAAGTTGCAGGCAGCAAGACAGATAAATGACCACCCTCTGTATGTACAGTAGTAGCCGTGCGTTGGTTCAGGTGCTGGTCTGTGCGCCGTCAAACGTGGCAGTGGACAACGTGGTGTGGCGTCTGGTCAATTCTAATCTGCGCGTTGTGCGACTCGGCCACCCGGCGCGAAGCCACGCCAGTTTGCACCGGTTCACACTGGATGCCTGGCTAGCAAGCAACCACCAGACCGAACTAATACTGGACATTAGAAAGGAACTGGTACTACTTACGTAGCTCAGTGGCGTGTCTGCGATTTTGCTGAATTTTCAAAGCTACTAACCTTCAGAAAGGCATTTAAAGGGATTCTGAGCGTACAGTTTTAGTTCATAATTTTATTCGTTTCTCATTACTTTTGACTGATTTTTTCTTAACCGGTACAGATGTGTACCCCTGGATACGCCAATAGCATGCCGTAAAACTTCTAATGAAAGCGCACGCTCATACAGTAGAGCCATTTACGGACAGCCCGAAAATATAAACGCGCACGCTCTATTAGTAGCGCCCCTCTAATAAGGGGCCGTCCATAAACTACGACGTTCAGAGAGGGGAGGTGGGGGTACCCCGAAAAACGTCGCAGAACGTCGGAGGGGGGGGGTGGGGGTTGAGGCAAAACGTTGACGTATTTTTGGACTTTTTTTGGTAAGGTTTGACTTTTGCAGAATAAGCAAGAATGCAGAGAAAGTCAAACGGTTTTTGACACATTTTTTGTAGTTGTACAACATACAATGTACAGTATGTTAGCGTGATTTGTATAGGGTGTGCAAAAAAACAACCCAGCAGATTTTTTACTGTAGCAACCGTAAATCCCAACCGATTTGAATAAATCTTTTTTTGAATGAAAGACAAATAAATTATCGATTGGTAGAGTTTTCGTTAAGATGCTCTGCTTGTAGGTTCTCGAGGTATTTGCCCTCAAATTTGAAACACTGATTTTGGCAATGAACAAGAGTGATTAAAAGAACCCAGCAGATTTTTTACTGTGGCAACCGCAAATCTCAACCGATTTGAAGAATGACTCTTTTTTAACTGAAAGTAAAATAAATTTTTGAAAGATTGGTGAAACTAACTGGTAAATACGTATGTGCACAGGCATAAATTTTTCTATTATTCATTTGTGATTACGCAGTCAGAAAAGCAGCTTCAGATTTTGAACGAAAATTCGAAAATATTATTTCGGGGGGGGGGGTTTCCTCCCAAGCGTCGTAATTTTTATGGGGGGTGATGATGAAAACGTCGGTAAACGTCGGAGGGGGGTGGGGGTGCAAAATTTTGAATTTTTGAACGTCGTAGTTTATGGACGGCCCCTAATAGCGCTCACACGCGCTGAACTATCAACGCTTTGTACGTGTTTCCAATGTACATAGAATACTGTCCTTTGAGACAATTTTCTTTGATTAAGCTTTCAAACGTTAGTCAGACTAAAACTGATATAAAGATTGCTTGTGTTTAAGACAAAAATACCGTGTATTTTCAGAAAAGTGAGGATACTTGAGATGGCCAATGTACATTGTACTACAGTTGGTAGGTATACCTGAACCTGAACCTGAAACCTGGGTATTAACCTGAAAATTGTGAACCTGAACCTGAACCTACTTCAAAATAAAAGTACTTAGCTGACACCTACTAGGTCGGTACCTACTTTTCAGGTTTTTCTTGTCTTAAACTTCCCGGTACAAGTAGCACGTTCTGTTAACTTTTGAAATTGGTTAGATCACATATTGCTTGACGCTCTACAGTTTTGTCCTTAAAAATGGTGTGCGTAAAGCGACTAATGCACATTATCTCTATCTGCACCTACATTGTACGTGTACTGTTGTAACTTAAAGATGAACGCGATTATAGGGAAAAGCCCCCATCCGGAAATTGCCTTTATGAAAGATTGTCTTCCTCTATGCCTAAGCCTAAGCTTTAGTTTGTTTGTTGAACGTAAGCTTAAACGTCAGCTAGTAGAACTTATGTAAGCCTGAGCCTTAACTTAATGACGGGAACTTAGAGTTTGAAATGAACATTCGTGGAGTGCGTGGGGTTTCCTACTATAATGGCGATCGGTCCGTCATACCGCAAAAATTGTCTTGAGTTTTTCTCGTTTTTGTCGAATTGTTGGTTTGTAAATTTCGATTGCTTCGAACATGGATCGTTTTCTTAAGAAAAGGAACAGGAGCGCTATTGATTTACATAGCTCATAGCCGAAAATTTGTGTCTTTATTTGAAAGTACCTGAACCTGAACCTGACACCTGGGTACTTTTGAAAAATATACCTGAACCTGAACCTGAAATTGGATTTTAGAGATACCTGAACCTGGACTTACCTGAAATTTGGTGGTACCTACCAACTGTACATTGTAGCATTGAAATAATAAACGCGCACGCTCCTATAATAGCGCCCTCAAAAGCAATCACGAGAAAATAATAGCGCAGCGCTAATATTTGAAATTTTACGGTACTACAATTTGGGATTGGAAAGAAGAGGATGAGAAATAAATTTAGTTCTATCTAGGGAACAAAGCAGTTGAGAAGGGAGCAGAGACAGCATTTGCGCAGAGAGTTGTGGAAGCGTGAAAAAACAGCTCTGAAGGAGGTTCTGAGCGGCGCTGACGTCATCTGCGCCACGCTTACCACTTGCGACCCATCCGACGGACCTCTGAAGGCTCTGGACAGAGCGTTTGATTTGGTGGTCATAGATGAATGCGCTCAGGCTAGTTGAAATCTAAATTATTATCTACAGTACTACTGATCTCAAAATTACATAAAACTGCTCTAAACTTGACGCCGACCTAACCCGATTTTATTATTCTGTACTCAAAGATCTATACTCAGTTTTCTCTAGAAAGGGTCTCGGCCGGAAAAATCCGGAGGGGTAGTGGCGGGGGTTGGAGAGTATAACATCGGTTTTCCGAAAAAAGGCCGCCAAAATTTCGAACGGGGTATGGGTCGTCGAGGGGGTTTACAGAATTTTTCTGTTTTTTTTCACAGGGTTCGTGCGGAACCTGGAAGGAAAGTCAGGGAGTCATGGAAAAGTCAGAGAATTTAAAAAAGGTCAAGGAATCAGGGAAAAGTAAGGGAATTTGGTGTCTAGTCAGGGAAAAATGTGATAACAGCAGAAACATCTCGCTGCCAAATGGTCCTATCGGGACTTTACACACCACCCTTTTGAATATCGGTCATCTGATTTTATATACTAAACCGGAAATTTACCCTCTGAATATCGGTTAAATGCGTTTTAGAAAGCTAATTTTTTAAAATTTTCTCACATTGGTTGCGGTTTCCTCACCCTGGTTGGTCAGTGAATTTTGACTATGGTCATGGAAAAGTCAGGAAAAGGTCAGGTCACCGACCCTGTTCCAATAAGAGGTCGCCAAATTTCTCCTAAAAAGGTGGCCAAAATTTTCAGCGCGGAGGACTACTGACGCTGGGTATTACAGGTCGGCGGGGTGAACCCCCTCAGCCCCCGGCCCATGTATGGTCTCGGCACCAGGTGAAACGAGGAGAGGTTTACTACACAAACAAAACAAAACAGTGAGAATACGCACTTCAGTACTTGTCCGAAGGTTGTCGATGGGTATTCGGGTTTTGTGACCCAGGTCTCTCCTTAGTTCTATCAGACCAATTAATTTTGTAGCTCTTTTCTTTATTCTTATCTAAAATGTACAGACTAACGGTTCTGTTCCACATGTTTACTTTGACGGCCGACACATGCAAAACTATTGGTTGAACTGACCGATTTATCTAGAACTTCGAGAGTAAAAATTGTGAGCATTTGTGTATGTTGTGTTAAGATTTCAGCGAAATTTATTGACCAACACAAAAGTTACAGCAACACCAAACTGGCAATAGATAACGGCCCACCTTGTTCAGATAGAAAAGTGTTCTTTTACAGGCTCTAGAAGTGGCTTGTTGGACAGCTCTGCTACAAGCGCCACGATGCGTTTTGGCTGGGGACCACTGTCAACTTCCTCCCACCATTATTTCGCAACAGTACGTACAGTACATACGTACCTGTTTGCCTCATCACTGGCTAATTTTCCCCTTTCTTCACCCTTTTTCCTTAGAACCTACTTAGCATATACATAATAAATTAGTTTTGATCGATTTTTAGGTAACGTCTGCTACTGTAATCCCGATTTGAGAAGACTTTCTGGAAAAGGTTCGGTTACTGCGTCTGTTTCAGAGCTGCCAATGCCGGGTTTTCTCGGACGCTGATGGAACGATTGCAGCAGGAGTTTCCTGAGCAGCATTCACAGTTGTTTCGGTTGCTTACCATACAGTATCGCATGCACTGTAAGATAATGGAATGGTCCTCTGCACAGTTCTACAGTAGTCGCTTGATGGCCGACCAAACTGTCAAGGAGCATACACTCAGGTGCAATAATAATAGTACAGTCAGGCACTTAACGCCTTTATGGTACCGGTACCTACCTAGGGTAGTGGTAGAGACCTGCACGGGCCGACTTTTTGGCGGCCCGGCCCGGAATTTTAAATTTTTAGATGGGCCCGGCCCGGCCCGGCAGTCTAAAATCTACGCCCGGCCCGGCCCGGCAAATTTGAAATTGACTTTTAAAATCGACTGCAAATGGTGTGGTGATGACTTGTGTATGGTTGGCTTAGGCTGCCATTCAATACCAATATAGTGATGATACGGTGCTTCAACTTTAATACATAATACAAGTGAAAATCTTCGCTCATCTGGATCTGGAATGCCTGCCTTTTCTGACTGCGTAATCACAAATGAATAATAGAAAAATTTGTGCCTGTGCATATACATACGTACAGTATTTACCAGTTAGTTTCACCAATCTTTCAAAAATTTATTTAACTTTCAGTTAAAAAGAGTCATTCAAATCGGTTGAGATTTGCGGTTGCCACAGTAAAAAATCTGCTGGGTTGTTTTAATCACTCTTGTTCGTTGCCAAAACCAGTGTTTCAAATTTGAGGGCATGTATGGACGAAGATTTTTGGTAAAGTCGTCAACAAAGGCAGGCCCGGCTCTAATCTTCATTCGACCTGGCCCGGGCCGACAAATGCAGGTCTCTAGGTAGTGGTACCCCTACCTTCGCATTGGTACCGGTACCATATATGGTTTTTTGGTATGGTTTTGCTTTTGCGTTTTGAAACACACTCTTTTCAGTCAGATCGCATCCGGCGAGCCAACCGATCACGAACTACTGTCGCCATTGGTCTTAATCGACACAGATGGCTGTGACATGACCGAACTAGAAACGGCTGACGACGAGTCCAAAGCTAATATCGGTGATTCCCAATTGCTATACCATTGGCATTTACAGCATATTTCAGTTAGGCATTTCAGTCGCCGAACGTGGGGGTACCATTTGGTACCACTACCCTAGGTAACCGGTACCGTAAACGGCGTTAAATGCCTGACTTTAATACGTATATAATACCCTACTTTCGGCTGCTGTGGTGGTGCCATGGTACCACTCGGTCAGATTTTGTAGTAGCAGCATAAAATTAGCGGTACTATGGTATCATTAGTTACTATTAACTACCGTTACCATATATGGCGTTAAATGTTTGTCTATACTATAGCTGCGGTTGATTTTCAGGCGAAGTCAAATTGGTTTATCTACATGTAAAGACACTAATCGAATCAGGCATTGAAGCAGAGCAAATCGCCATTATATCGCCTTATAATTTGCAAGTAAACCGGTTGTGAAGAAAAGCCGTTCTTCTAAAAGTGGAATTTCTGCTCTCAGGTTCAACTTCTGCGTTTGCACGTGGGCTCGTTCTATCCGAAAATAGGCGTTCGGTCAGTGGACGGATTCCAGGGCCAGGAAAGGGAAGCAGTGGTGCTTTCGCTCGTACGCAGCAACAGAACACGTTCGTTTATTAAGCTAATACCAGACTGTTAGAGTTCGACAATACCAGATAGCCAAATCCCTACCCAGTAAACTGGCACACCAAATGCTTGCTCAGCTAAGCAGAAACGTATTTCAGTCAAGAGGTACATTCTGTATCATTAGAAATGACAATTTTTTTATTATAAGAAAGAGAGCTAATTACTGGTGTGGGTGGATGGATTGTCCGGACGGGCCCACATCCTGCCCTTCCTTCGCTACTAGCCTAAACACATGCTCGGTGTCAATCTGGTCGGGTCTCAGTGCAGCTGTCCCCGTTCCCATTTGTCCCAACACGTGTGGTTGCTATTGTAGCTCTTATGTAGCTGCTTAGGCAGCTCCAGTCCGTTCCCTTTTACCTACTCGCTGTCACCAGCTCTCGGTGGCCTGGGTGGAACTTTGTGCCGACCACCAACTCTTTGCGGCAAGGAACTTGAGTGGATGAGCGCACGAGCTTTACGGCCGAAACCACTGCACCACCTGTGCCGGCTAATACTGGTCTGCTACGTACGTAGTTTTAATCCGGCTACTATCAGAAAATTTTGGCTTACAGTTCTAAAACAATTATAGCCCCATCGCCAGAGCAGACTAAGCACTGCAGGAAGAATGTAAGTACCTTTAAGACACATACACAGTCAGGCACTTAACGCCGTTTATGGTACCGACACCATATAAGGTGCCGGTACCATATATGGTACCGGTACCGAGGGTAGTGGTGCCATATATGGTACCGGCACCATATATGGTACCTTCACCATATATGGTACCGGTACCATATATGGTGCCCCCACGTTCGGCGACTGTGGTGGTACCATATATGGTACCGTCACCATATATGGTACCGGCACCATATATGGTACCCCTACCCATGGCCATGGGTGCCGGTACCATATATGGTGACGGTACCATATATGGTACCGGTACCATATATGGTACCACTACCATATATGGTACGAAATCTGAACGGAGTGGTACCATATATGGTACCGGTACCGGAAAAACGCGAAGGTGGGGGTACCATATATGGTACCACCACAGACCTCGAACGTGGGGGTACCATATATGGTGCCGGTACCATATATGGTACCACTACCTACGGTACCGGTACCATATATGGTACCGACACCATATAAGGTGCCGGTACCATAAACGGCGTTAAGTGCCTGACTGATACATGTACACTGTATTATTGTGGGTTTATAGTGACAAGCTGTCTACTGGCGTTACAAACAACTAGATCAGTAATCACTTATGTCTCCCTACCTATTTTGCTCATCTTCAAGCTTTTTGTGACCCCAGTAGACACTCAATGTTCAGCGTGTGAGTATAAACCGTCAATAAAAGGTGCTACTAATTGGTGCTTTCATTATTCCTGTTTAGTTTAGTTTACTCGGGACTATCATTCTTTGACAGCCTGCTTTCTGTATATCACTTTGTTTGGTATTCTGCAAACGTTTAGTTGAACTTGCGTAAAAAGGGTTTCCTAAAGCTAATCATGGACCGAACTTTGAAGCTTTTGTAAGGCGGCAATCAGTATTTGGACATACGTAAAAACCCATGTATGCAAGTATGCAAAGTAAAATATGCACACTGTATGTACTAGGTATGTAGATGATAGTACGATGGTTGGTTCATGTAACTGTTCTTTCTGTTTATAGGAAATGTCGGCTTTCTGTCAGATTCTCGGCGAATGAACGTAGGTGTGACGCGCGCGAGACGCCATCTGGCGGTGGTTTGTGACGGCGCAACTGTGAAATCGGACGCTAGGATGGCCTCTCTACTCGAACATCTGCGCACCAACGGGGTTGTCAGACACGCCAACGAATTCAGTGGTGATTTGAATTTTTATTAATCAGTCATAAGCCGTAATTACTGCTGGATGGAGAGCGAACAGAAGAACCATTCAAATTTAGGAGTGGGCATGTGGCCAAACAGCGCCAAAATCCCAATTGTTAAGGCCCATATAACAGTCAGGCACTTAACGCCGTTTATGGTACCGGTACCTAGGGTAGTGGTCGGTACGCTATATGGTACCGCTACCTTCGAATTGGTACCGGTACCATATACAATGTATTATGGTACCACTGTTCAGATTTCGTACCATATATGGTACCGGCACCAATGACCATGATCTGTAGTCTGATTTTGAGATTTCAGCTGTACGACAATGTGTGAACTTTTCGTTGAGCGTCTCTTTGACTTTCAGCTGAGCTTTCAACTGTTCCATTCGAAGTTGACCAGTCGCATTTGGTGCGCTCACCAGAACCAAAGAAAGAGAAGTGTAGAAAAACGTCTGTCAAAGAGACCGAAAGACGTGTCTCGACCAACCAATCAGCAGCTGCCGTTTCTGTCGCTAGCCTATCAGAGTCAATCGGCTGGCAGCAAGCTCTGATCGACGAAATAGAAGACTTCATTGACAGCCGTGAGGTTAGACTGGAGATCGGTTTGAACCCTAGACAACGGGCATTCGTACACGAGTTTGCCGAGAAGCAAAACTTGATTCATTGGAGCTATGGAGAGGGCGCCGAAAGGCGGCTGGTACTTGAGAAAGTTGGGACTGAAATGGTTGATTCTGATGAGAAGAAAGCCGTACTGAATGATTCTCAGACTGACAGTCTGTCTCAAACTGCTCCTTCTAAACCGTCGGCCACCGAAAAACCTCTGTCAAATCTGAAGAATCAGACGAAAAAACGCAAGCCCAAAGTGAAACCACCTATTGAGGTAAAATTTTACCTTGCTTCTTGTCTACATAGAACAGTCTGACATGTGACGCCATAACGGCGGTACTACAATGTATATTTGATATGGGTACCGAACCGATCCGATCCGATATGCGGGGGCTTTACGGCCTACGATCAGACTCGTGGGCCATTTCGCGACCCCGGTGATTCGTCATCTTGGACGTTGCCTTTCTTTCACTGCCAGCCACTCTGGTCATGCTGTTAGGCGCCAGGTAGTAGGGAGGGACTGGCGTGTTGATGCCATGATTCTGACAGCTCCTGACATCCGCCGGTGCCCCGTATGCCAGAGGGCTCCCGGCATAGTTGGTTTCAGCTTCTGAGACAGCTTCTGACATCGTAGATCTTCCTCTCCAACGCGGCATGCTTTCTGGAGCGGCTTCGGTGCTTAGGCAGATCCAGTCGGTTCCCATTTTACCTACTCGCTGTCACCAGCTTTCGGTGGCCTGGGTGGAACTTTGCGCCGACGACCAACTCTGCGGCATGAAACTTGCCGCGCCGAGAGGATGAGCGTACGATGTCGCGCACAGCGGCTTTGCGGCCTAAACCACTACACCAACTGTGCCGGCGATAAAGGTACCGGTACACAGTGTCCTTGATGTAACAGGTATCCGTCAACGGAGGGAGTCATACTATACCGAGTTTTACCGGATCTTGCTGAGAACCATCTGCAAATAGCAATGATTTTCAATGCTTACTATTCATTTTCATTGTTTCCTGTTTTCTTTTTGCGCAGTTTTGTTCTTAGCGCCTCTACTATTAACTATGGCTAAAACTAAAAGTATTGGCGAGTCAACTCGGTCCCATTCCCGGTGCTGGCCCAGATGGCTCGAAAATATCTATGTACCTGCCACAAGTGTTCCCAGTGAAAGGTTATTTAGCCAGGCCGCAAACGCTTACGATGACAAACGTAACCGGCTTTTGAGCAGGAAAGCAGAACAGTTGCTGTTTGTTAAGAACAATCTGATTTTCTGGGATTTTGCATGTTAAGCTTTGTTAGGTGAAGTGAGAGAGCAGTAGAGAAGTATCTAAATAAGTAAAAGAACACTGATTTTACATGCAATCAGCACCGTTTCCTTATAATTTACAAGCAATTTTAGAATAAGTTACACACAAACTCGGTTTTAAACAAAAAGTTTAGGCAAAAACAGAAGAAACGGATGAATCGTTTATGGAGAGTTATGCTCGCGCCCACAGTAGATGTCAGTACAGCGGTTGTCAGGGCCTGACCAATATGATCGGGGTGGACTGCACTCATTGCGCTCGCCGTTTTTGTCTCAATCACGGTCAAGCCGAAATTCATGGCTGCGGCGCCAGCGCCAAGACTGAGGCACGACGTCAGATGAGACTGCAGTTTGCCGGAATAAAAAGTTCCACCAGCAGCACCAAAGAGGAGAAGAAGGCTTTGTTGCAGAAAAAGTTGGACGACAAACTAAAGAAATTGGAGGAAACTAGAAAAGCGAAGAAGTCTAAATAAAGGTTTATTAACTGCTGATGTGCCTTCGTGCTTTCCTACAGCAGAAAAGCAACCAAAAATTGCTATGTAACTTTACAAAAAAAATTTTGGCGAACACAATTTGGCAGGTTACACTTACTAGCAGAACGTGAAACATTCTTACAACGGTTTTACATAGCGAACATTAGCCACTCAAAAAGACAATTTGTATAACCAAAAATTAGTTATGTAAAAATTAATTTAACTGTAATTATAATTCGCATAATTGGCCCGTTTTATACTTCAATTCAATTTTGAATGCTGACCTTTCTCTTTTCAACTAAGAAAAGCCTTCCAAAAATTCGATTTGCAATAAAATTTATGGCAATCAAAATATAATACTAGAAACTTGTGTAGTCGAAGGTGAAACATAACCGAAATGGTTTTACCTCACAACACAGCCGTACCCTTTTCTAAATGCTTTTCAACCGAGAAAAGCTTTCCAAAAAGTGGTTAGCAAAGAAATTTTTGGTAGTTACAATACATTACTAAAATCCTTTCAGTAGATTGTGAAACACTAGTCGAACGGTTCTCCTTTGCACACCGATCAAAGCGTTAATTTACTCTGATGTAGTAAGCCCCGTTAACAACGATCAAGTAAAACAAGCACAAATCAACAACTAGCAGCACCTTATCACACCAGTCGAACAAAATGAATTTACCGGTAGATCGAAGAAAACCGAAACCCTTTTTGCTACACGTTCTACCAGTCTACAGTAACCGTTTTTGAATGAATCTTCTTGAGCAACAATTCAACTGGAAGTCCACTTAGCCTTCCGTTTCTCCACAAATGCCTTCATTCCTTCCTTCTGGTCCGCCTGCAAAACAAAATACTCACTACTTGTCATCAGAACCTTGCTTTCTACATGTAACATTCGCCAAAGAGCAAGACTTTGGGGATCTGAAGATCCCCAGCGGGCCCTGCTCTTCATACGACAACATTGGCAGTAGAAACACACACTTTGGGGATCTGAGCCCAAATTGGGCAGCTAAAAAGTTAAAAAAAGCTCGTTATGTGGACTCAAACAGCTACAGACCACTGTAATTTTCACGTCTAAAATTCTAACAAATTGCTTTCCAGACTTTTGGAACAGTGCAGAAACCCATGTTAAATGTGTATGCTAAAAAGTAGAGACCTGCACGGGACGCCTTTTTCACGGCCCGGCCTGTCTGGAAAACCCAATTTTTGCGGCCTGGGCCCGGCCCGGCCCTTATGAAAATGCAATTTTTGTGGCTCGGCCCGGCTGAAATCCTCTAAAAATCCTCTGTAGGGCTACCAGGCCCGGCCCGTGCAGGTCTCTACTAAAAAGTACAGAATAGGTAGGGATGTATGCGCATGCGGGCGCAATTTTCGACGTGGTCGCTCAGTCAGCAGGTACCCTACCCAGGCAGGGGTGGACGCACGTCCTAATTTTTAGTATCATCAATTTCAAAGTTTTGTTCTGAAGCAAGTAACAATGTTGCAGTTACAGCAACTGTCTGGAGTCAGTTGGACATGGTTGGCATTAAAACAACTTACAGTGGCAAAAGTAGCATGGAACATGCGTCTTTCAAAGTGTAGTCCTTCCTGTAATGTCATTTCATAGGCTTTGTTCACTGCTTCCTTCGCCATGGCAACTGTCAGTGGAGATAATCCGGCGATTTTTTCGGCTAATTTCACTGCTTCCGATACCAACTACAAATACGCAGACGTTCATGCAGTAGAACCTCCATAATTGGGACACCATAAATATAAAATGTGGTGGAACAGGGACAGAACGAAGCTTGTTTAGCTCCCATAAATGGGCTGAAGGTCCAAAAATGGGGATATAATTAACTCCCTCAACGGTTTTTCGCTGAATTACAACTCACCTAATCCAAAAATTTACATCAACGGTAGTTGTATAGCCCTGTCAGTTCCACCCCATTGCTTGAGGTTCAATTGTATCAATGTCTTGACAAACGTTAACGATAAATTTATGACAAGTTAGAATGTATGTAGGAAAACGGTTTTACTGCCCAAGTTGTTATTCATTTGCTGTGTGCCTCTGAACAGGCCAATGAAGACACTCTAGAGATACATAGATCCCTTCCATACTGAACTTTGTGGTAAAGCTCATGCAAGCTGTTTATTTAACGGTTCATAGCTCAAACCAAAAAACCATTAATCTCTTCTTTGTGCATTCTGCATTCCAAGAAGCCTCAAATAGATGTTCGATGCTCTAGGCAAGAAGAACTCCCGACCAACAATTCTAAATGACAGTTGATTAGGAAAATTCAACCAACTAATCTGTTGACAAACATAATGCTGTTTGCCAGATCCATTGTCTGCTTGGTCGCTTCTAAACTACGGTGTTTCTGTGCTAGCTCAACAATCTCTCTGATCGATGGTGGATCAAGGATGAGCCGTTTCGTCACCACTAGAAACAGCCTAGCAAGTATTGCAGTGGAGGTCACTGGTTACAGCTGAATCTTACCAGATTTCAAAGAGGCTTCTTGCAGGAATGAGACGAAGACCAAGCCACACAGAAACAACTTGTGCATGCTGTCAGAGGCTGAACTAAGTAATAATAGCTAAGTGAAATGACAGCTTATATCCACACACACGTCAAACTGTTATTAGCTCTAACCTAATTCATAGGAGTTTATGAGCTCAGACGTCGGTTGACCGGCTGTCATCATCGAACTCACCACTATTAATAGACTCATGCATTTTTTATACATGTCATTCACTCAATGACATTCACTAAGTTATCGGTCATAGATCATGAAGCTTAATGGTGACGCTTCTTCTTGTCCATTAGAAGACCTTCCTGCATGAAAGCCGGCAGGAAGGCGCGCTTTGCTTTGCTCTCCTGCAGCAGACCTTCGCGCATGAACGACGGCAGGAAGGGACGTTTTTCTTGGTGTAGCAGACCCTCGCGCATGAAGGAGGGCAGGAAAGCGCGCTTGTGTTCCTGGAGAAGACCTTCACGCAGGAACGACGGCAGGAACTGACGCTTGGCCATGGCCCCATTGCCATCCTCATTGATCACATCGCGCCAGAATGATGGCATCAGCACCACGTTTCTCTTGTTTTCTTTAACTATATTAGCGCTTTTGTTCAACTGTTCTGTTCAGAACAGATTAGTGGTTGACAGACAAACGACTTCAAGAAAACCGAATCTGTCTTACCATTTTGAGCGGGCAGCGACGAACTCAAGGACAGACAGAGAGCCAGGAACAGACTCAGGCGTGCCATCGGCCTCACTGGAGACTATTTGTGGCCGAACTCTGGCCCCAACCATCTCTCACACCCTACTGATCTTCCAGACCAAGCGCAAAATCGCAAATGCACTAGTGAAAGGCAACATGGAGAGAGTGCATTAGAAGAAGAATTGTACTAGCTGAAATCTCGGCCTGCTTTGGTGACTCTGCATGTGATGCTTTCATGTATGACGTTGTGTCTCTGCTAATTAGTGGTCGCTTCGCTTAAGTCAAGTTATTTGACACGTAAACATGTTATTCACTACTCTTCCTCTGATCTACAGCGAAATCTAACCCTGCTTACAGATGCGTTAAGCAATCCGCAATGTGAAGTCATATGATCATGTTATTGGTATTGCATACTTTTAATGTAAATGACAGCAGTTAAATTATCTGATATTAACTACACCTACAGTGTAGTTAGACAGAATCAGGTTAGAGACGCCCACCTCAGCAAGGACCGACACTTACCTTATCATCCGGGAATACTTTACTGACGAGTCCAGCTTGCAAGGCAATTTGCGCATCAATTCTGTCCCCAGTCAAACACATCTCCATAGATAACGACTTTCCAACAGCTCTGGTTAACCGCTGAGTGCCACCAGCACCTGGAATCTGCACCTCTGTCAGAACAGAACCTTTGCATCATAACCGTACACCAATAACAATTATATCAACAAGAGCCAGACCTCCCCCGGATTGGGTTCAAGAACCATCCGGGTTTTCTATTAAGCGATCTGCAAATTTTTCATTAATAGGTCATGCGCGATGGGGGAGAGGGGTTGAGGTGGCCTCTCTGGCTAAAGGGCATTTTTGCACTTCTGACAGGATGTTTTACCAAATGTTTACCCAAAAATGTCGCCTAAACACCCACTTTTGGACACCAAAAAAGGTCGCTGAAACCCCTTTGGGCATAGCCCTGAAACCCTATTTTGGATCAGAAAAATTCCCCCAGCGAAAACCCAGCTATGGGTATGGTTTCGGGGATATGAATGGGGGTCTGGCTTAAGTCTCGTCTGGGCAGATCCCTTGACATGTATGTTTAGCAGTACAACTTGATTAAATTGACTGTGTAACAGCTATTTTTAGGCGTATTTGAGCCGAAGCGAAGCTGGCCTTTTGAACGATTTTACTCAAAATCGCGAATATTTAAGGATTTTAAGCAAAGTCCGAACTTGTATTGGACCTTAAATTCTAGCCTTAAAATCATCTTTACGAACCCCTTTTATGAGCCGGCACAGTTTGGTGTAGTGGTTTAGGCCGCAAAGCCACTGTGCGCGACGTCGTACGCTCATCCTCTCGGTGCGGCAAGTTTCTTGCCGCAAACAGTTGGTGGTCGGCACAAAGCTCCACCCAGGCCACCAAAAGCTGGTGACAGCGAGTAGGTAAATGGGAACCGACTGGATCTGCCTAAGCCGCATGCGATAAAATTTCTTCAAAATAGTACCAGGAACAGTTCCAATTAGAATCTCTGGCTGACCGAACTGCGCTCTGTCGCTGGCATAAATTATATCACACATCATGGCTAGTTCGCAACCGCCACCCAGCTGCAAAAAACCGGTAAAAATTACGGATAGAATAAATAGATTAAAAACAGGAGAATAGCACCGCAAATCCGTTCACAGCTGCAATAATAGGCTTGGTCAGTTCTGCAACGCGTGTCCAGTTGCTGAGAAAATGGCCACCGAACGTTTCGCTGAACTGTCTGTCCTGCATTTCCTTTATGTCTGCGCCAGCTAAACCGTCTTCACATCTGCTATCTATTATGCAAATCGGTCTGCCTTGCCAGCAAAAGCTCTTCCATTGCCCGTCAACACAATGGCACCGATAGACTTGTCCTTGTCCAGCTTGTCTAGTTCCTCGGATAACTGAAGAAAGAGTAGAAAAACATTGTTAGTCTTGAGCAAACTGCGAAAAACATTTACTTCATCCATTAGAGCTCCGTTGAGGGCGTTGAGAGCTTTGGGCCGATTCAATTTCACCAGTGCAACATTCTGCTCTGAGCCGGCCTTTTCTGACGTTATGTTGGTGTAATTGGCCGCTAAATACAGGATTGATAAATTGTTAAAAGGCTTTTTTAATCGATGCTGTTACTACTACATGCAGACATGGGCAAAGGGGGGCTGAGGGGGGTTGACCCCTTCAGGCTCTGATGTACCCCCCGTCAGCCGGCCGCTACCCACCTCAAGAATTTTTTGGAAGTATTTTGTATAGAAAATTATGATAAAAATACGCCTGGATTAGGAGTAAATGAGCTCAGAATAGCTTATTTTAACATATTCTAATGAAAAATATGCCAAAAAAACCTGTATTTTAGCGAAAATTGGACCTTTTGGCTTACCACCCGCTCAGCCTCCCCTCAGGCGCTCCTACCCCCTCATCCCCCTCAAGAATTGAAAATTCTACCCCCTCCCCTCAGCCGAAATGCTACCCCATGTCTGACTACAGGTGAGTGACCGAATAGGAGACTCTGGTCCGCAATTCGGAGGTGGGTGGGTTGAGTACTAATCAAAAATGTTAGGTGTTATACATACATGCACTAGGGGGTTTAGGGGTTACTTCCCTTTTTTATCGTTTTTCTTGTTTTAGCTCTAAAACGCTATCTGTCACCTTAAAATAGTTATTTTTAGCTTCCATACTGAAAAGCGCGCTAAAACGCATTTCCATGCGTTTTGGAGCTTTTTGAAATTTTGGACCCCCTCTGGGCGAAACCCCCGCGACCCCCACCTGACGTAAAACCCTCCCCCGGACCTGTTAGATGTATGGTGTTATAGCAATTTTAGTGTTTTTATTGCAGACATATTGAAAAAAATTGCTCAATGTAAATGAGCTCAAAATAAAAGCAAAAACCTTCCATTTTAGTAAAAAACTTGGACAATCGGAGTTTTTTGCTTACCATTCCCTCAGAAATTGGCCTGATCACACACAATAAACTCGGATTACCTCCAAATTAAATAAAATATGGCAGATAATAGAGGTAGAAAGAGAAGAGAGTTTGTGTACCTAGCAAAACAAAGGCACTCTGTTTGTCTTTGACAAATCAGTCAAATCATAACTTCACGAAACCTACCGGAAATAAATCGAGCGAAGGCGTTTTTGGCAAGTGGATTGGACTGAAGACGAGTTAAGGACTTGAGAAGAGTGGCCATCTCTCTACTACCTTCTTTCTGCTACTCCGTTACCCACTGGAACAATTCTGCAATTGAAAAACTAAAAATGGTAGGCCCAATTACCCCAACTTACCTACAAAAGAGGCAAGTATGGATTACTGTAACTACCGTCTTTCTAGTTACGGTATTTTTTAACTCGTCCTATTTCGCCGAAGAGCTCGAAAGATCTGGAACTTTTGGCTGGTTTCTCAGTTAGACATAGGTTTAAGGCTCAGGCTTGAAACGAAAATCTGATTAAAATCCGTGTAGAGTGGGCCGGGTAGAGCAAATGGCCTTCCTCCAATGCAACCGATTACTCTGGGGAGCAGACATGCGCAAAGGGGGTCTGAGGGGTTGACCCGCCTCAGGCTCCGACCTACCCCCCTCAGACCGCCGCCTTGGCCACGGGTAGTTTATAAGCTATCCCGCGTGTCACGGCGGCCCCGGCATCCGTGAGAGCGGTTGTTTGTGAGTTCGAAACCGGTCGAAGCGACTGGAAGTAGTCGACGTAAAGCCCAACCCAACCCAGACCGCGGAAAGCCGGTGATCTGGTGCTGACCTTCTCTTATGGTGTAACTTGCGATTTTCCAACTTTCCTACTTTCGGGGAGGCGATTTTTGTGGGTAATATGGATTCGGACCCCGGACCCCCACCGAATTGGGACCCCCAGCGTGGTACGTAAACAGCGGTTTGTGGATTCGGAACCCCACACTGGGACCGTAGTTTTCATTTCACGAAATTTTTTGAAAATTTTTGGGGCACATTTGGAGACCTCGGTTTCAGACCATAAGCCGCATCCGCTAACCACCCTAACTTTAGGCCTCAGTTTCAAGGTTATGCTTAGGTTCACGCTTAGGCTTAGCTGGGTGCAGGTTCAGAGTTAGGATGAGCCTCAGGCTTGAGGTTAGGTAAACAAGTTTATAAATATGACAGTTTGCCTTGCCAGGTGGGGATTGAGCCGGCAATCGGTTTCATTAACTTCTTTTCATTAATCATTATCGGCTTTACTAATTACTGTAACGCGGTAAATTCGTTCGTATAATCATCAATGTAATGTAACGTTAGGCTTTGCGTAACGTATTTCCCAGCAAACTGCACGTTATAGAAATAAATTAAACATCAGCTAAACGATTGTCAAAAATGCTTGACTTGGTGGTGGGTGACAGGTGAGTAAAAAAACCTGCGTAACAGTTAAAGCTGCAGGTCAACATTGAGCATTGATAGTGAGCAGAGAAGCTTGCCCAAAAATTGGGCACAACAAAGTATTTCTAAGATAAAAATAATTAAAATATAATGAAAAATACCATACGGCAGGTAGGAGAACAAAAAATTGACTTCTTCACACTGTCGCTGAGCTCCACTGAAAGTTTACATCATATCTGAATAAGAATTGTGCTAGAAATCATTGACAGTGAGTGAGCTACTTACTATATTTTAATCTAAAACTCATCATAGTCAGGGTTCGTGCCAATCTGGAGATCCAAAATCTTCTGACATTCTTTGAAACTTGAAACTTTATACGAACCGCATGATATAGCCAAGTGGCTAATCACATGTAAAACATGACACGCAGCCATAGGTAATCTAATCAAATTACCATTCCCCTGATTTTGCCACTGCACAACCAGAGCGAGAAAATTTTGAAAATTCAGCCTTCAAAATTGCGTTTGTAAGGCATTTTGAGCATACAACAGTTTTATAATTTTGAAAAATTAACCTAAAATGCACTGATATTGACTGAATTACATGCACTTTCATTGCTGCTTCTACAACCTACTGAATGCATGTTTTTTGTTGTGACGCCGCAATTTCCGCTGATAAGTCCCAAAATCCCCTGACAAATTTTAAATCCGTTGACAGCCCCTCCCTTGACCGGCACGAACCTTGATAGTATCGGGGAATTGAAATGCTGCTGTTGAACACATTTAACCGAGACTACATTCTCTTTCGCTCGAAAGGAGCATCATGTTGGTTCCACAGTACAGTAGTATATTCGTATGCGCGCATGTAGACCCAATAATAACAACGAAGTACTTAAAAGATTTATTGTACTTACGCTATGCAAGGAAATATGTATTACACAGCATGGTATCGAATCAAGTTGCGCACGAACGTCTCAGAAGAGCCGGGATAACATGATCGAATCAAATGTCTATAAAAACAAAGTAGCACCAACATAGTAGAGACCTGCACGGGCCGCCTTTTTCACGGCCCGGCCCGGCCCGGCCTATCCGAAAAACCCAATTTTTGCGGCCCGGGCCCGGCCCGGCCCTTATGAAAATGCAATTTTTGTGGCTCGGCCCGGCTGAAATCCTCTAAAAATCCTCTGTAGGGCGACCAGGCCCGGCCCGTGCAGGTCTCTACAACATAGTATACATTGTATAATACAATAACAAAAATGAGCACGACAGAACACTAAAGGTGAGAAGTAATGACCGGAATGACAAAGTTCACGAGTAACGTAAGCACTCCAATCCAACAGAGAAATTGCTACCACAAGCACTAGCAGAGATCATACATTTTTTAATTAAAGGTTATTCAGCAACAATAATGAAAGGTGTCCAAATATGCCCCAAAATTTTGCAAATAAATTTCGTGTAATTTAAACTACGGCCCTAGGTGGGTACTACTGGGGTTCTTAAGAACAATTTTTCCGTACCAGGCTGGGGGTCCGAATTCGGTGGGGGTCCGGGTGTCCGGGGATCCGAATCCATATTACCGATTTGTGACTTTGGATGGAAAACCCGCAAAACTTGGTGTACCACAACAGCGTACCGCACGTCCTCACCGTTTCCGTTTTTCTGGGGAGGCGATTTGTATATATACGTGCCCGCGCACAAAGCTGCCTCCAGTGGCTATGTACAGTATATATCAGCCTGCAAGTGAAGTTTACGAAACAAATACGTGCATGCATTGCATAGTGCATGTAAGTGCTCAACTGCTGTTAGAATAGGTACTTGAGCAGCTAAACTACCACAATCAGATGAGATGAACGAACGCAGCAAAAGCAAAGACAAAAACTTCGCAATCATAGCCATTCTTCTGTTGTGGAACTTTTGGAAGGAAAGACGTATGAGTCTATTGTGATGGCGGGATCTCATACCGTTGCCGAATTGCCGGCGTTACCTATATGCAAGTGGATGTTGGGATGTTCTTGTGCATGTTTTCCTAATTTCCAAATTGTTGGGAAGCATTTTCCATTTTTTATATTTTCCATTTTCCAACTTTCCAACTTATTGGGGAGGCGATTTATGCCCGCCTGGTATACGCGCTGTGAAAATCGCCTACCACCACTATAATAAGTTGAAAAGTTGGAAATGGAAAATACGAAAAATAGAAAATGCTACCCTACAGGTTGGAAATTAAGAAAACATGTACGAAAACAGCCAAAACAACTAGGGGATGGTAAATTAGAAAAACAGGAATCAGGATCATCTTCGATGAAGAAGGACAGCCCGGGAAGTCAAAAAGGCACGACAATAAATCAAACTAGGATAAAATTTAAAAAAAAATTAAAAAAAAACAAAAACGGCGGGCGAAAGGCTTCGAATTATTTCATCCGTCTATAACATAGACAGCCTTTCGCCCCCCCCCCGTTTTTGTATTTTTTAATTTTTTTAAAATTTGATCCTAGTTTGATTTTAGGGGAGGGGGGTAAACGGAAAACGACGTCGCCTAGGGGGGACAGGGGTCCCCAGAAACGACGCAAGGCGATTTTGGGGGGAGGGGGGTCCGAAAAATCGGGATTTTGGAACGACGTCGTTTATGGACGCCCCCTTTTTACAAGTTTTACGGTATTCTGGTCCCAACGGAAGCATAAGACAAAGGAATCAATGTGCAAACAATCAATGCCTAAAAGCACTGTGGAGTGGAATAAATGATTCGAAAAATACTATTCCCACCCAGCTCACCGACGCTACAATAAAGTGTGACAATGAAGACAAAGTTCAGAGTTGATAACAGTTATCGCTATTTTACAGAAAGTGTCGCGCACGTAAGAACACAAACAGTAGTGTAGACCAAGCCTCCAGCTGCGTACGTATTTCTGTAACAGAATGGTCAAATCTAAAGGCAAAATCGGAATCATTGGAAGGTATAATTTATTTTTATTGTTTTTGACGGCTGGGCGTAAGTATCCCGTTTTTAAAATTGGCATGCGACGACGTTTAAAAATGCAAAATTCTAGCGGCAAGATCGGCCATTGCTGGGCGGTTCTATTTTCCGCCGCCGGATACAAGGTGGTTATGTATGACCTCAGCCAAGACCGACTCAAATTTGGAATGGACAGTGCTAGGGCCAAAATAGAACAACTCACTGTATGTCAACGGTTGCTATCGCACCGTACGTACGTAGATAATAATGCATACCTGTAGGAAGAGGGCCTGTCAAGGACTGAACTTTCTAATCAAGAGCAGATGTCTCTAATCTCTTCGACTACAGACTTGGCGGAGTGCGTCAAAGATGCTCTTTACATCCAAGTAAGATTGTTGATCTGCTATGGAGGAGGGGCCGTTATATAGACCTTTTTTGGTACAACACTTTTGGGTTTCGGGAAAAAGGAAAGCCACCTGGCCACAGGACTATGTAGGGCTCCTCCGTACTGTTGTTTGTGTGTACACGCATTTACCATACTGTACATGTAACAGGTCATGCGCCAAAGGGGGGAGGGGGTTGGGTGTCCGAGCCCGAATTTTGGGAGGTCGTTGGGCACTGAAAAACGCTCAAAAATCGCAAAAATTTGCTCAAAAAATTACTTGCCCGAAAAATCGGAAGGGGGTCGGAAAAATCGTCTCGGAGGGACGGTCCCCATCCGGAGGGGGGTCTGGCCTAAGTCCGGTCGGGGGCAGACCCCAGACCCACTGTTACATGCATGGGGTTGAGAGAATAAAGTTTGAAGTTGTTCACAAAATGAACTAGTTTTTTCCAAAACAAAATGTAGCTTTTCAGGAATGCGTGGTAGAGAGGTTGGAGTTAAAGTTGAGCGTCTTCAAGCAGCTGGACGAAGTGGCCGAAGAAGGTCAGATCTTGGCCAGCAGCACATCCTGCATAGAACCGTCGAAATTCTCTAAAGACTTGAAGCACAAGTAAATACGCATGTCAGTGTGACCGTTCGGTCGTATGCAAATTTAGCCCACTGCAGAGAGTACTGCATGGTTTGTCATCCGGTCAACCCTCCGGTTTATTTGAAGGCAGTTGAACTTATACCAGCTCCTTGGACAAAAGCTGAAGTGATGGAGAAAGCTGAATTTTTTATGAAAGACATTGGCCAAGTAAGTACTACTGTTTTGCTAAATTCACCATAAACTGTAGTTTTGATTGGATTATACAGTCAGGCACTTAACGTATAGTTTGGTACTGAACTGGCGATATATAAGGTGCCGGTACCATGGTAGGCTAGTGGTACCACATATGGTACCCCCACGTTCCGGGCTTGTGGTAGTACCATATATGGTACCCCTACCGTGGCATTGGTACCTGTACCGGTACCATATATGGTACCACTACGTTCAGATTTCGTTCCATAATATGGTATCACCACAGTCCCCGAACGTGAGGGCAGGGATGCCTACCAAATTCAAACGTTTAATATGGCATACATGTAACAGGGGGGTCTGGGGGGTCTGCCCCCCACCCGACTTAGGCCAGACCCCCCGGATGGGACCCCCCCCCCCCCGAGACGATTTCACCGACCCCCCCCTCCGATTTTTCTGGCAAGTAAATTTTTGAGCAAGTTTTTGCAATTTTTTACAATTTCAGACACAGACAGTTTAGAAAATACAAAAATAGGGCCAAAAATATGGTCCGAAAACGGTTTTCGCAACTTCAAGCGCAAATTCTTTTTTGTGTTCGGTTATTGATGGTAGGATAGGATGTATTTATATGAAACATAGTATGAGCTATCGAAAAAGATGCATTTTGAACTATAATTCAGCCGTTAAAGGGCATTTTTTCTCAAAAACTGAATTCGTCGTTTTTCAACGTTCATTTTCTGTTGAAAGGAGAGTTTATTCAAATTGATTGATTGATTGAAAGGAGATTTCAATCGGATTTGAAATCAGCGTAACTTGTTACCTATACAACGCCACTCTTTTTCTTAGCGCAGTTTGACGCGGTCCCCACAAATTGGATTCTTTCTTAACTAACTACTGAAAATCGGCTTTTTCGTGGACTTTTTTCGTGTTTCTGATTGTTGTGAAAAAACGACAAATTCGGCGAAAGGATTTCAATCGGTTCTGAGTACAATAGACTTCAGGCTTTCGAATGATACAAGAATTGGCTCTCTGCTGTTTGTCGTTAACCCCACAAACGGTGTTGTAGTTTCTGTAACCCTAAATTTTCCCATTTCAGTATTTTATTTTGTGCAACGCTTGCAATCATACTTTTTCGCATTAGTTTAGCTGTGTTACGGATATTCATATCATTAGTTTAGCCTTCTATATCGTGGGAACCTATTGGAAGCCCGGTAATTTTTCCTGAAAATCAAGTAACTACCGTAACGCGGTACCTGCTTGCGGCCCTTGGTGAAAAAGCTGCCGAAAATTTTGTACTCGGACAGTACCTCCACATCGCAATTACCGATATATATATTTACGCTTGTGCGTAGTATTGGGCTCAGATTTAGAATCAGGATTAAATTTAAGCATTAGTTCATGCTCTAATCGAGCTTTAAACCTGTGGTTACGCTCAAGTTTAACAAATCATCCACCCTACGTACCAAAGTGATATACTAATTGACGCAACTATGACGCATACCAGTCGGACGGTAAAACTACACTACAGTATCTATCTTAATAAATTCGCGTCGAAAACCGTAAACAAACAATTCAAATGAACAGGGCTTCCGATAGATTCCCGCCGTATAGTAGATTTTACACAATCAAGTGGGTTGCATCTTCGTAAATCGCGCCACAGAAAATCAGTCCCCGTTGAAACGTGCGACCAAATGCTAATTACTAAACAGCGCGGCTCACGCGAAAAACTGTTTTAAACCCGAATTTCTCTAATTCTTCATGAAATCAAGTGCGGTTTTTTGCCTGAATTGTCATATCCGGTCATGCTATCGGCCCTTTTAGCGTATTTTTGTTGTCGTAGCGCGAATTATTAAAAATGGTCGCCCATACCTACAACAAGCTAGTACTAAAATGAAAGGGCCTTACCAAAATCATAATTTTAGTACTAAAATCATCTGGTAAAGGCGTTTGATTTTCATATGGCATGGTATAGTATAGAAGGAGCTGTTTTGAATGTGGTTGGTATGGAACTGGTACTAAATTCAAAGATTGACTTTGCACGAGTACAATCTTGGTATGGTAGGCATCCCTGCGTGGGGGTACCATACAGTTCATGGTGTCAGTACCATAAACGGCGTTAAGTTGCAGACTGTTATAGGAGCCGGTGCTGTTCACGCGTGAAGTGTTCGGCTTTGGAGTCAACCGACTACAGTACGCCATCATAGCTGAGGCCTGGCGAATGGTACAAGACGGAATTGTTTCGGTGGAAGGCATCGATAAGATTGTCAGCGAAGGTTTGGGACT
Organism: Sabatieria punctata; assembly: GCA_030248155.1. Taxonomy (NCBI): domain Eukaryota; kingdom Metazoa; phylum Nematoda; class Chromadorea; order Araeolaimida; family Comesomatidae; genus Sabatieria; species Sabatieria punctata. The sequence continues at coordinate 101,011 of JASANB010005441.1, forward strand.
TCGCTGGGCTTTCTATGGAGCTCTCCAAGTGCCTCACATGAATGCTGACGGTGTAGCAGGGCCTCGAACCTTAGTTCCGTACCGTAAAATCGTTTTAGGTATTGTGGCACACAATCATACGTACGGTCCCGGCGTAGTTCAAGTGCTCAAAGATTACGGCCCTATTCCCGATTTTCTTGAAGAACATACGTTGGGAAAAATTGCGGCCGAACTCGATAAATCGGTACGGCAACAGAACTCTTGATTGGGACCGGTTTTTTTCGAAAATTTTCGACACCTGCGCTTAAGTTTACCTTTCCGTTTGGCCCATTTTTGGGTTTCAACATTTTGTACGTTCGTCTGGAGGGCGTGAATTGGCAGTTTTGGCATGTAAAATGCGTGAAAACAAGCTTAAACATAGCGAAAACAAAGTTGAGCGAATTATCGAAACAGCGAATCCAAAATGTAACCATATTATGTATTTGTATGTTCACAATTTGCTGACAAACTGAACTGAACGATTGCATTTACCTGTGTTCTACTATTGAATTTGATTAAAGTTAACATGAATAAGCAAATGGGCTAATTTTTGGTTTCAAAGTGGTGGCCAAAAAGCGCCAAAACCCAAAGTAAGCCTGTGGCCTTAAAACTAGATAAATATAGTAGCGTACAACTGGTATTGGTTATTGGCACTCTACTGGTACCGGAGTTTTCCACCTATGAGACCCCTCCGGTTATAAGACCCGGGTCTTATAACTGGTTTTTTTCGATTATGCTAAGACCCGGGTCTTATCGCAGATGGTCAGAAAGCAGGGTCTGTGAGGGGGGGCCTTTTTCCATCTATAAGACCCGGGTCTGAGCTCAGAATGGTGTGCTTTCGCGTATATTTTGTTATGGTGAGAGCTTATTGCTAGCTATCACTGTTAAGCTAGATTGCAGTGAGTGCTACTAGTCTCTGTATGCGTGCCTTTTATCTTGCTGTGGAATGTTCTGGAAAGGTCAGTCACTCTCTCTCCCCTCCTTCTCTGACTGGAAACTTCTAGAATGTTCCATGGCCGTATATAAAGACAGCCTGCTCTCTAGTTCGCATTGTGTGTGTCATCGACTATCTCCTACTGTCTCCTACTCTTGCCTCTCTAGTGGCTCTACTGTGGAGCCACTCTCTGTCACTGCTTCCCATTGTTATTTGTTGTTATTGTTGTTGGGCGGTTACGCCAAATAAACCCCTGTACTTTGATATCCTGTTGTACTCACTATCACTCGGCCTAAGAATACAACAGAGATATTCTGGCGACAGCGGCAGGACCAAGACTATTCCAAGACTGAACCTGCTCGGTCGTGATGCTATTCGCTCATTGGGGATCTCTGTGGATGCTCTCATGGACAGCCCTGGCACTGGATCTCACAGCAGTGCAGTGTGCTCAGTGTTCGACAGCCTCAAGCCAGACACTTCTCTGCAGAAGGCGTGTCAACAACTCTGCCAAGAATTCCCCAACCTCTTCAAACCGGAACTGGGATGTCTCAAGGATTTCAAGCTCGAGGTCAAGTTCAAGCCCGATGTGCAGCCTGTTTTCTGCAAACCACGGCCTGTCCCGTTTGCAATCCAGGATGACCTCAATCAAGCCTACGATGCTGGCATTGCTAAAGGAGTATGGAGACCCACTCAATTCAGCAGGTATGGTACTCCAGTGGTCCCGATCAGGAAGGCCCTGAGCCCTGGACAGACCAAGCGCAGCCTGCGAGTGTGTGGCGATTACTCAGTCACAGTAAACCCTCAACTGGAGACACACCATCAGCCCATCCCTCTCCCAGAGGATCTCATGCGCAAGCTCAGTGGTGGATACGCATTCACCAAGATTGATCTGGCTGATGCTTACAACCAGATCATGCTGGACACAGACTCTCAGCAAAGACTTGCTCTCAGCACTCACCGCGGTGTGCTACTGCAGCTACGTCTACCTTTTGGCATCAAGTCAGCCCCTGGCTACTTCCAAGAAATCATGGAGCAGCTCACCTCTGATCTTCCTGGAGTGGCGGTATATCTGGATGATATACTGGTCAGTGGAACCAGTGCAGCAGATCACCTCAAGAATCTGCGTGCACTCTTCTCTCGTTTGGATGAGAAAGGACTTCGCTGTCGCTTGGAGAAGTGCACATTTGCTCAGTCCTCGGTGGAATACCTTGGACACCTGCTCTCTCGAAGTGGAATTGCCAAAGGACCCAAGGTGGATGCCATCAAGAGGATGCCACCCCCAAGCAATGTGTCCAGTCTCAAGTCATTTCTCGGATCAGTGCAGTTCTACCACAAGTTTCTCCCCAACTTGTCAACTGTCACTGAACCTCTGCATCGCCTCACAAGGAAGAACACTTCTTGGCACTGGGGTGCAGAAGAACAAGCAGCTTTCCAAACGCTCAAGGATCTGCTCTGCACGGACACTGTTTTGGCCCATTTTGACCCCACACTTCCTATTGGATCTCATGTGATGCTTTGGATGTTGGAATTGGTGCAGTACTCTTTCACCGCTACCCAGATGGCAGTGAGCGGCCGATTGCCAATGCATCCAAGACCCTGACAGGTGCTCAACGCAACTACAGTCAGATCCAGAAGGAAGCCCTTGCGATCATCTTCGCGCTGAAGAAGTTTCACCAGTTTCTCTATGGACGCAAATTCATACTGGTGACTGATCACAAGCCTCTGCTCACTCTATTTGGACCAAACAAAGTGACTCCTGCTCTCGCGGCAAATCGCCTGGCCCGATGGTCTCTCATTCTGCATCAATATGACTATGACATTGAGTTCCGTGAGTCATCCAAGCATGGAAATGCAGATGCTCTCAGTCGACTCCCAGCTGGCCCTGACAGCAACTTTGATGGGGAGGAAATGGACGATGATGTCAACACGATCTGCATGATCAAGACCATTGGACTTCAGCTCTGTCCCACCAAACCAGGAATCTTTGTGAAGGAAACAGCCAAGGATCCAGTACTCGCTTCTGTCATGAAGTTCACACAGGAAGGCTGGCCTCCAGCTGACCAAGCTCACAGCAAACGGCTTTCTGACGATCAAGAAGAGGATCAGGACTACTCAGTCAAGGCATTCAGAAAGCTGGCTCCCTCACTGTCCATTTGCAATGGATGTCTGCTCTATGGATCCAGATTGGTTGTTCCCAGAAGTCTGCAGCCACAGGTATTGCAACTTCTTCACTTGGGACACTTTGGTATGCAATGAATGAAGCAGCTTGCTCGCTCAGCAGTCTATTGGCCTGGGATAGACTCAAGCATCGATGATGTGGCTCGCCACTGCACTGCCTGTGCAGAACATCAGAACAAGCCCTCCAAGCCTGCAGTTCACCCCTGGATGCTCCCAGAGAAACCTTGGAGTCGTGTACATGTTGACCATGCTGTCAACTTCATGGGAACAAACTGGCTTGTACTGATTGATGCTCACTCCAAGTACCCTTGTATCCACGCCACTTCATCCACTTCTGCAAGGGCAACGATGGCTCTGCTTGAAGAAGACTTCGCTCACTTTGGCTACCCTCATGCCATTGTCTCGGATAATGCCCCCACCTTCACCTCAGAAGAGTTCCAAGCCTGGTGCCAGGAACGAGGCATTACCCATCTCACTGGAGCACCTTACCACCCAGCGACTAATGGTGCAGCTGAACGTTTGGTGCAGACCTTCAAGCGCGCTCTGAAGAAGTCATCCTTAGCTCCTAAGGCAGCCCTGCAGGAATTTCTCATGCACTACAGGAGAACTCCTCTTGCCACTGGCTATTCACCCAGTGAGCTCCTGAATGGAAGACAGCTTCGCTGCAAGATCGACGCTTTGCGGCCATCCCCTGCTCACATGGCTCAAGAAAAAGAAGCCAAACAAGCTGCCAAGTCTCAGATTCAAGAGACTGTTCATCCTGCCATCGCCAAACTCACACTCTCTTACTCAGTTGGCACTCCTTGCTATGCTCTCTACTGTGGTCCACGTCACAACAAGGAGCCAAGATGGGTACCTGCTCTGGTCACCAAGGTGTTTGGGACCCGCACTGTCAACGTTCGTGTCATTCCAAGAGGACCAACCTGGCGCCGACACATTGAACAGCTCCGACCCCAGTATGGAGTGGAAGAGGACAGTGATCCAGGAGAGGTGCCTCCCACACAGCTCAAAAGTCCAGCTCTCCGTCCCTCTGAAGGATTGGCTGAAGCCGACAGTGGACTCTCCTGCTCTGCTCAAAAGGACATGCCCAGACCCAAGCGAAACTGGCGTGCTCCCGTTGGCGATGAATATGGACCTGGCAAGCCACGACGCTCCGAGAGGCTGAAGCAAAAACACTCCCAGAAGGACACCAGTGATAAGTAGGTCTTTCGCCTATCGGTGTAACCTTAGGCTGGTGGGGAGGTGTTATGGTGAGAGCTTATTGCTAGCTATCACTGTTAAGCTAGATTGCAGTGAGTGCTACTAGTCTCTGTATGCGTGCCTTTTATCTTGCTGTGGAATGTTCTGGAAAGGTCAGTCACTCTCTCTCCCCTCCTTCTCTGACTGGAAACTTCTAGAATGTTCCATGGCCGTATATAAAGACAGCCTGCTCTCTAGTTCGCATTGTGTGTGTCATCGACTATCTCCTACTGTCTCCTACTCTTGCCTCTCTAGTGGCTCTACTGTGGAGCCACTCTCTGTCACTGCTTCCCATTGTTATTTGTTGTTATTGTTGTTGGGCGGTTACGCCAAATAAACCCCTTTACTTTGATATCCTGTTGTACTCACTATCACTCGGCCTAAGAATACAACATATTTTATACAAGATAACTAGCGTATATGAAGTTTTGAACTCAGGTCGTTCAAGAATCGTTCTAAAACCTGCGAAATCTTGGTAAAATTCTTGATTTAATAGGTTTAGATAGCTGCTGTAAGCATATTGGAGCTTCTAAGTCGCCTAAGTTTTCAAAACTTGTTTAAAACTGAGCTTTTCAGACTTAAACAAACGTACAGTCAGTTGTAGCAAAGATTAAAACCAGTGTATTTCACGCTTTTAAGGCAGAACATCGAGTTTTAATTGTAAAATATAGATTTTCCACCTACAAGACCTGGGTCATATAACTGGTGGAAAAATGCGACCCCAAATTTAGGCATTTTCCGGTTATAAAACCCGGTCTTATAGGTGGAAAACTCCGGTACTATCAAGTTTCCTATGTACAGTAATTTAGTTTTGCATTTGTACCATTTTCCAGATTCCAGTAGCAAAGCTAGAAGAACATCGAGCATTTCGGGAGCGACAACTGGCAGCGTTAGCTCAACTAAAAGAGAAATTGGCTAAGGAGAGACCGAACTGATCTGTGATTGATTAGTAGATGCAATTTGAAAGTTCATGTACCTAGCCAAAGAAGATCACATACAGACAGATTGACCTTTTAGACTAGCTAGATTACATAACAGGTCAACGTAGCTGAAAAAATATATTGACTGTGCGCGGCCTGGCTGGTGAGCTGCGGCTGACTGGTTGGCCTCCCTGCCTAACACGCGTAAAGCTTGTCTGGGATACAGTGGGAAAATATCGAAATTTTTAAAACATATTAATATAACTATCTATACATATATGTTTTTCGCCAATCAAACATATAAATATCACATATAGTTATATGTTTCTGAAAATTGAATATGCACATATTTTTAAACATAAAACATATTTGTGTAAAAGCAGCTTATTGTCTTAATATCGCAGTCATATTTTGTCTTAATTTTCGATAATTCAAACTTGAGATTCTGAATTTCCTGTTTAAAACGGTTTGCACAATTTAGTATGTAGATAGCATACTCAGATTGAATGAATAAGTTTAAGTGAAAGTCAGATTTTGGAAAAGTTTACTGTCAAACAGCAACCAAAAGTCTTGAAATCACGAATTCCTATAGCAAAAATATGTACAGTATATGTTTCCAGAAACATATTGGCCTCAAAACATATAAATACAAAACATATTTGACATGCAAACATATTGAGAAACATAAACATATATGTTTTCCCAAAAACAAACATATTTGTGTTTTAAAACATATACATAAAACATACATGTTTCCCACAGTCTTGGATAAGGTGTAGCTGGGGGGCGGAATTCAGGAACCGATCCCAAACAAAAACTAATGTGTTTAATGATGATAATTAATTATAAATTAACGATTTCTATCGATAAATATCGATTATTTTTTGGCAAAATTCCAAAATTTCAAAATCGTCCAAAATGGTCTTGTTATATATCATTTGAAAGCCCTTCTCTTGGCGAGTCAAATGATCACTAAATCAGTGTAGAGCACGTCCCGGGGGGCCTCTTTTGCCAAATATAAAACTACCCCTAGAGTCGTATCAGTATAGGCACGCTCCGGATGGCCGGTTTTTCAAATATAAAAATACCCCTAGGAGACGCATCAATAAACGGTGTTATGTGCCCAGTGGCGTATCCAGGGGGGGTGTAGGGTGTGTACACCCCCCTTTGCGGTGGAGGTAGGAAGAAAAAGTCTGTCAAAAATATAAGAAATTAATGAGTTATGTACTAAAACTGTCTATTTTGTGCTCAGAATGCCTTCTAAATGCGTTTTTGAAGGCCAAATTTTCAAAATTTTCTCGCCCTAGTCGGGCAGAAGCCCAACCAGGCCATTATAAACTACTAGAACTTGTAATTTCTGTTAATTTTAAGCTCGGAATGCGTTTTAAACGCGTTTTTGAAGGCTAATTTTGCTAAATTTTCTTGCCCTGGTTGGGCAGCGGCCCAACCAGGCACTTTCAAAATTTTACATCCCCCCCCTTTCCAAAATCCTGGATACGCCACTGTATGTGCCAGATGGGTTTCTAGAATAGCCAAACCCTTCAACCCATACCCCGATCTCTCAGAAACAGGTATTTTAAATAGTCAATACCAAACTGCCTCAGAATCACTAAATTTTAGCTTAAAATGCCTTTTGGTGATTAAATTTACCGGTGCAGGCGTTATAGTGTGTTTTAGAAACGGATTTTTCATTTACGCTTGTTTTTTGGCTATTCTACACTATCTGGTAGCTAAATTCCAGTTTTTAGCCTTATCATTGATTATAAAACGTGCTAAAACGCGTTTGCTTTAGACGCTTCCGAGATTTTTGAAGTTGCGAACCCTCCTAGAGCCCATCTGACAGACAAATCCCTGTCTTTCCCTGGCTTTACTGGAATGAACAATGTGTAAAACCGATCTTGTTCTTGATAAGGATAAAATGTTTATTTTGTTACTCAACCGCGCCTGTCGGTCGGTCCATCAATTTCGGTATTGATTTAGTAACGGCTGGAATAGTCTGCGGTTGTCATAGCACCTGTTATACGCGCGCCTTTAGCTGTGCGTAAACAATAGTGCCAAATGGACAAATCACGCAAGACCAAGCCAACTTGGATTCCCTACAAAAACGCCTGGACCGAAACGCCAATTTTGTTCCTGTTGGCCAAAGTTTTGCCTCACTTTATTCGGATTCGCAATTTACTGCTAAGAAACGCCTTTTTCCAATGGCGTCTGCCGTTTCCCTGTTGGTCGGCTTGGAACAGAGCTCTGACTTTGGGGGAATTGTTTGTACTCGTCGCTATTCTACTTAGCACTTCGATTTATTGTGTACTGGCGGTTTTGCTGAGAATGGACATCGAAGGTACATAGACTGCCAGCCAACTGGCATTGGATTGGTATTGGGTGGATTCAGCATTTTTACTTTTATGACTGGGGCCTTAACATACCAAGATTGTGTATTGGGGTGTCAGCTATTGGGTATAGGGGATTTGTTCATGTATTGGGGGATTCGGTACAGGGATGTTTATTTCCAGTTTTTTCGGTCTTTTTCCGTTTTTTTCTAAAATCGCGGAAAAACCTACAGCTCAAGTTCTGAGTATCCTAGCCTGGTTTTATTGAATTGAATTGAAATGTTTACTTCCCAGGCACACTACACAAAAGTACACGTATATGTACAACAGCACAAAATGAGAAACAAATTAGCAGTGCAAGGAAGAAGGATTGAATTACGCCTAAATGGCTATTTTAGAACTCAACCTTATCTGTTAAGCGTCAGAGGTCAATGCCACTGACTGCCTGTTGAAAAGCTTTTAAAGACTGAGAGTGCACGATTTCATCTGGCAGGCTGTTATGATTCCTAACGCTTCCTAGCACCTTCCGCAGTCTTCTCAGACCAGAAATATACGCGTTACATAGATATAAATCACGAAACAGACATGAAACAGTGCCTGACAGGTTCCACCAGAAACGCTATATGCAAATTTTCTTACAGCAGTTTGTTTTATCATACCAAATTTGGTCTTTTCTGTTGTTTTCCTAACAGTTTTGAGTCAGTCTGGCCTATTATGCATCGCAAAAGTTCATTTTTTAACTGAAAAATGACAATTTTTTCCGGGATTTATGTTTTTTCCTACCCTTAGGAAAAAACCGTTTTTTTTTTCAGAAAAAAACACACTTCACATCCCTGATTCGGTATTAGGGTATTGAGTGTCAGCTATTGGAATTGGGTTTTGAGGTGTCAGATTTCAGGATCGGGTATTCGCGTGTCATGGGTACTGGGGTTTGTTCAAGGATATTGGATTTGGTAGTGGGTTATTTCGTATCAGGTATTGGGATTGGGTTTTGAGGTGTAAGCTAATGGTAGGTATTGGCAACCATTTTTAATAACGACAACGGAAATACGCTAAAAGGGCCGATGGCATGACCGGATATGACAATTCTGGCAAAAAAACCGCATTCGATTTCGTTAAAAATTAGAAAAATGCGATTTAATAACAGGCGCCTGCAAAGGACTTTGCTATGGCGCACTTGGTACCATTTTTAGTTATGGGCAATAGATTTGAATAAATCGCGCTACAAGAAAAAGTTCATGCTAAAACGGCGATAGCATGACCAGATGCGATAAATTACGCAAAAAAACGAACTTGATTTCATGAAGAATTAGAGAAATTCGGGTTTAAAACAGTTTTTGTGTGAGCCGCGCAGTTTAGTAATTAGCATTTGGTCGCACGTTTGAACTGGGAATGATTTTCTGTGGCGTGGCGCAATTTATGAAGATGCACCCCACTTGATTGTTTAAAATCTACCAGAAGGCCGTGAATATCTGTAACACAGCTAAGTTAATGCGAAAAAGTAGGATTGCAAGCGTTGCAGCACTAAATAAAATACTGAAATGGCAAAAATTAAAGGCTACAGAAACTTCAACACCGTTTGTGGGGTTAACGAGAAATGCAGAGAGCCAGTTCTTGTATCATTCGAAAGCCTGAAATCTACTGTACTCAGAACCGATTGAAACCCTTTCGCCGAATTAGTCGTTTTATCACAACAATCAGGAACACGAAAAATACCCACGAAAAAGCCGATTTTCAGTAGTTAAGAAAGAGTCCAATTTGTGGGGACCGCGTCAAACTGCGCTAAGAAAAAGAGTGGTGCTATATAGGTAACAAGTTACGCTGATTTCAAATCCGATTGAAATAATTTTGAACCAACTCTCCTTTCAACAGAAAATGGACGTTGAAAAACGACGAATTCAGTTTTTGAGAAAAAAGTGCCATTGATTTAACAACTGAATTATGGTTCAAAATGCATCTTTTTCGATTGCTCGTACTCTGTTTCATATAAATAATCACTTCCTACCATCAATAACCGAACATAAGAAAGAACTTGCGCTTGAGGTTGCGAAAACTGTTTTCGGACCATATTTTGTATTTTCTAAACGGCGCAGCCGGACGTAGCTTGCCCATCCCTACTAATATGATTATGTATTGGGATGTGAGGTATTTGGATTAGGTGGAGGTGTCTGTCCGGTATTAGGATTGGATATTGGGTTTTTCTTGAGACGACTGTTGATCGTAAGAGAATTGTTTAGGTACGGGAGTGGTTGCGGTAGTGCCACTGATTTTTGTCTATTCTCTGGCTTCTCACAACTCACTTTTCACATTTCTACTGGGTATTCCTTTCGAGCGAGCTTTATTCTGGCATAAACTGGCGGCAGTCTCAGCGGTGGCTACTGGCTGGGTTCACGGATATCTGGCTCTCACTGCTCCAGGTGATATCTGCTTTTCTTATCGATTGACAGTCGGCGATGACATATTTTGTGCAGTACCTTAGACAGTCAGTAATTGTTTAGGCCGCAAAGCCACTCTGTGCTCATCATGCACTCGGCGGGGCAAGTTTCTTGCCGCGAAGAGTTGGTGGTCGGCTCAAAGCCCCACCCAGACCACCGAAAGCTGGTGACAGCGAGTGGGTAAACGGGAACCAACTGGATCTGCCTAAGCACCGAAAGCCGCTCCCCAAAAGCATGCTTGTGTTGGAGGAAAAGAAGATCAACGACGTCAGGGGCTGTCTGAGAGACCAGCAATAAGGCCTATCGGTTTAGTTGAGTTCGCGGGGCGGCCGTTGGGAGCCGACAGCACCATGACGTCGCCACGCCAGGCACTCTCTTGGCAACTGGCACCCAAAAGCATGGCTAGGAGTGGGTTGGCAGTGAAAGAAGGGCAACGTATGAGATGACGAATTCAGGGGTCGCGAAATGGACCGCGCAGGTCTGATCGTAGGGTCGTATGTACATCGTACGGCCGGCCCCCCACCACATCGGATCAGATCAGTCAGTATATTAGTTCGTACAGTAGTTCCCAAGCATACATGTATTAGGGGTTACCCCCTAGCTGAAATGGCCAACCCTCCTCACCCCCTCCGACCCAAAAATACAAGTACTATAGAGTAGTGGCTCCAGTACTAACAAACTGGCTCAGAAATCACTAGTTTTTAGCCTAAAACTCGCTTGAAAAGCCTTTGGAAACCGAATTTGGCGTTTCCACTGCTGATATTTAAGAAAAATCGGTGTTTTTGGAAGCTCTTTTTGTCATTTTTTGCTTGTTTTTAGCTTTAAAACGCTATTTGGCAGCTTAAAATAGCGATTTTTAGCGTCCTTACTGCAAAAAACGTGCTAAAAACGCATTTCCAGGCGTTTTGGAGCTTTTTGAAATTTGGGACCCCCCTCTGGGCGAAACCCCCCTCGACCCCCCACCTGAGGAAACCCCCTACCCCCTCCCCCAGGTCGGCCCGGAGCTGTTACATGTATGTTCCGAAGTATTCCAATTTGCAGAAGAAGAAGACCACACCATCACAGGGTTGATTTTCACCATCGCTATGTCGGTTCTGCTGCTTCTCTCAAGTTCTGTCATCCGCAGACACTTTTGGAATGGATTTTATCTCATCCACGTCGTAATCGTCATAGGTATTTTGCCTGTTGCAGCACTCCACCACGCCGGCGGAGTGTTGATAGGTAGGTCCGGCGTGTTTTGTGCACTCCACGGTCCTGCTGGACATTTTAGGAGCGGGCTTCTGGGCAGTGGATGTGCTCTTACGCTACTTTTACCTGGCAGCCTTGCGCAATCAACGCAGCGCTCTGGCTAAACGGCTGCCGGCCAATGTAGTAAGATTGACCTTTCCGAAAGGAAAGATGGAGTACAGTGCTGGACAGTACCTCTTTCTCATGGTGCCCATGATTAACATCTTCGAATGGCATCCGTTCAGCATTTCCTCCGCGCCGCACAATGATAAAGTACGTAAACTTCCCCACCGCCCGCATATCGGCACCATTGGGCATGGGCACGAAAATTCAAATCAATATTTTCCCATTTAAGAGCCAGTTTTTCTAGGAATCGACTTTTGCTCCTTAACCTCCGGACAAATCTCAACTTTTTGTCTCCGATTTGGCTAAAATTTTGTGTTTTGGTTTAATTTGACCTAAAAAGACATTTTATCACTTTCCCGGCCATTTTTGAGAGGGTCACTTTTTCGACCCAACCTCAGCTTTCGGGCTATAACTCGGGAACGAATCAACGTAGAACGTTGTGGATTGCATATTTAGAATCAGAAGAGCGTTCTCTTTCAAACCATACCCTACTCGACTAGATTTCTAACAAAAAATTTTTTCCGAACCCCTTCCGGACCCTATTTGACGCCCCTACAACCCCCATTCCGATAATTTTATTTCATGGAAATGTAGCGCTATCTATTCGCTTTCGAACGCACAAAAAAAATCGAGAAAAAAAAGGGGGCGCAAATTGAGTTTTTGGGCCTTGAAAGTTGAAAATAGGTGATATTTTATATAAATTTGCCTTTCAGCTGGTGTACACTGCAAAGAGCAGAACATGGTCAATTGTGGACCGATCTCCAAGATTTCTGTCATACATATTACACAGTATCTCTTGCATACATTGCACAATTCTGGACTTGCTTAATGCTTTCTGACGCGAGTTAGCTTGCTTCTTGGTGTCATTTAAGAGTCAGTCTCTAATTCGGTCCAGTCTTGCCCGTTATCCCTATGTCAAGTTGAAAATCGAACTTTTGTGTAGAGAGCTGTGCTTTGGTGCACTAATAGACATCCATGAGTCATGTTAAAACTTCAAAGGGTTTATGGATTTGACGCTCCATTCCCAAGATATATGCCATCAAAAATAGGGCCACTAACTACATATGGGACCAAAACTTCCAACTCGGACTTCTTTCATACTATAATAAGAGTTGGGACTAAAAAATTGGGGCTTTTGAATAACTTTTAGAGTAGATTAAAAAATTTTGGTTCAAAACAATTTTTGAGCGAAAAATTTTATCGACCACATTTGGCGGGCCCTAGCACGTCTAGAACCACCTAGGCCGGCTTTTTTATTTCATAAATTTGTAGCACTATCAATTTGCTACGGTCTGGAGTAAACCACATATAGCTATGGCCCGTGGTTTGTGAGAAATTCGCTTCTGAAAGCCCAAATTTCATGCAGAAGTCTCTTGTTTTTTGCTATGCAAAACATGGTTTTAGTTAATTTAATGGACATTTCTTACGAACCATGGGTGGTAGCCGTATATGGTTTACACCAAACTGTAGCAAATTGATAGCGCTACAAAATTATGTAATAAAAACAGCCTGGAGGTGTTGCAGACGAGCTACAGCCAGCTAGTGGTCGAAAATTATTTTGGACCAAAAATTCTAAATCTACTCTAAAACCTGAAAGCTCCAATTTTGAGGTCCCAACTCTGATGAGTTGAAATCTGGCATTGAAGCCGCAAAACTATAGAACTTCGCATGTTTTCGAGTATTTGGAAGCGAATTTCTCACAAACAACGGGCCATAGCCATATACGGTTTACACCAGACTGTAACAAATTCATAGTGCTACAAATTTATGAAATAAAAAAAGTCGGCCTAGGTGGTTCTAGACGTGCTAGGGCCCGCCAAATGTGGTCGATGAAATTTTTCGCTCAAAAATTGTTTTGAACCAAAATATTTTAATCTACTCTAAAAGTTATCTAAAAGCCCCAATTTTTAGTCCCAACTCTTATTATAGTATGAAAGAAGTCCGAGTTGGAAGTTTTGGTCCCATATGTATGTAGTTAGTGGCCTTATTTTTGATGGCATATATCTTGGGAATGGAGCGTCAAATCCATAAACCCTTTGAAGTTTTAACATAACTCATGCATGTCTATTAGTGCACCAAAGCACAGCTCTCTACACAAAAGTTCGATTTTCAACTTGACATAGGGATAAGGGGCAAGACTGGACCGAATTAGAGACTGACTCTTAAATGACACCAAGAAGCAAGCTAACTCGCGTCAGAAAGTATTAAGCAAGTCCAGAATTGTGCAATGTATGCAAGAGATACTGTGTAATAAGTATGACAGAAATCTTGGAGATCGGTCCACAATTGACCATGTTCTGCTCTTTGCAGTGTACACCAGCTGAAAGGCAAATTTATATAAAATATCACCTATTTTCAACTTTCAAGGCCCAAAAACTCAATTTGCGCCCCCTTTTTTTTCTCGATTTTTTTTGTGCGTTCGAAAGCGAATAGATAGCGCTACATTTCCATGAAATAAAATTATCGGAATGGGGGTTGTAGGGGGGTCAAATAGGGTCCGGAAGGGGTTCGGAAAAATTTTTTTGTTATAAATCTAGTCGAGTAGGGTATGGTTTGAAAGAGAATGCTCTTCTGATTCTAAATATGCAATCCCCAACGTTCTACGTTGATTCGTTCCCGAGTTATAAGCCGAAAGCTGAGGTTGGGTCGAAAAAGTGACCCTCTCAAAAATGGCCGGGAAGGTGATAAAATGTCTTTTTAGGTCAAATTAAACCAAAATACAAAATTTTAGCCAAATCGGAGACAAAAAGTTGAGATTTGTCCGGGAAGAGTCGATACTTAGAAAAACTGGCTCTTAAATTGCAAAAGACGGTTTCTGCGGAGTGGAGGTACAGTAGAAGCCGGTGAATAGGGAGAAAGAATAATATGTAAATTAGGTTTTAGACAAGCTTGCATGTGCGAGTTTTGGGCAATTGGACTAAATCGCTCTACGACAAGATTGAAACGCAGCAGAGTATCTCTATGTTTATCGAAGGCCCGTATGGAGTTCCTGAAGTGGGTTGGAATTTTAATAATCTAAAACTGCCTAAGAATAGGTTGATCGGTTTTATAGGTGGATCTGGAAAATGAAAAGTATAAAATGTTTTTATTGGTGTCCGGCGGAATCGGAATCACCCCTTTACAGTCGGTCTGTAACGATTTGATACACCAACATGAGATCGAAGGAAGACCACTCAAAAAGGTATTTACCTCAGCGCACTATACTGCACATACATACATACAGCGTCAGCCATTTTTCTATCACCGGTTCGGTCTCGCCTTCCTGTAACTTTTCTGTTCGCCGATCAATTTCGCTCAAATTTTAACACAACATGGTAGTGGTACCCATGGCCATGGGTGCCGGTACCAAGTGTTTCCGAGTAAATTTATTCTGAAATTAAATAACTATTAAATTGCTTGCTCAACCTTCAGAAGAAAATAACTTGCTATCAATTTGCTTGGTACCCAAATTCTGAAATTTAATTTGATACAAATTTGTTATTTGACATGAATTAAATATAAATTTGCTAAAATCAATACTCAATTCCTGAAGAAACAGCTAAAAATCTGGGTCGTGTCAGTCCAAAATGTTTGAACTTTTTTTTCAGATAGTTTACAAATTAGCATTTAATGAGTTTATAATTTATCTTTGCTAAGCATGAACAAGGTGATCTTTGGACTGAACTTGTTGGTTTGTAGCCAGACTTTGGTTAGTGCAGCTGCCAAACCAAGCAAATTATGCCGCCAGTACCATAAACGGCGTGTATTTTATACAGTATGGTGTTAGATCTGGTTTGTGTGGTCCTGCTCTGACAAATACATGGTGTCAGCAACGTTTGAGCATGACAGAGAGTGGGCGGGAGTGGCCAATCAGGAAACAAATCGATTACCCAGATCGTTCCAGCCTGATGATCTACAAAGAATCAATACCGTATCCGAATTGGCTCAACACGACATAGAAACGTTGAAAGCGGTCAGATCCGCGCATAGACACTTACGCCATACCTATGGTAACGGCACAATATCCATATCGGTCATATACTGCAACCGTTGCCATATATGGCGCTAAGTGCCTACTGTTTTACGTAATTTTTTCAATCAATTATATTCTAAAAAGGTTTGTCTAATTTAGAACGGCTGCGGTACCGGCGTTCTGCATACAGAATTTTACCTTACACGCGTCAGACCGAATGAAGGATTTGTGGAGGCCAATATCAGGCCAGAACTGCAGCCCTGCGTGAAATTCGGTCGGCCTAACCTGTCCGAAATATTTGCCACTATGAAAGCGGCTGCTGAGCTGAGTGAGGAAAAGTGCGTGGCTACTATGGTCTGCGGTCCTGTTGGTCTTGTCCACGATGTTCGCAGACAGTGCAGTAACTTTTCCAACGGTAACGTGCGATTTGACTTTCACTCTGAGCTCTTTGATTTTTGATCTCATTCGTTTCTTTGCTTCATCTTGTTCAGTCTGTCGTTTTCTCTGTATAACCAATGATCGTAGCGCAGAGATACAGTATCGTGCAGCTTTCATTACGGTACCAGCCGTCTTCTTTCTGTGCTGTTTGTTATATTCTTCAGTGTTTTTGAACTTTACGTCAATTTTCAATCATTATTAAACCACTTAACACTATTTTGACAACGAGAGCTCCGACTCGTGCATTGGTCGATTTCAAAAGTAGGCGTAGCCCTTACTAGCAGAAGCTACTCAATTTGGAGTAGTACCCCACATAGAATCACGCTTTGCGTGCGGCTGTTTTTAGCATAAATGTGATTGGAAAATAAAAGTGATTGGCCAGCCACGTCTTTTTGAAAATTTCAGTGATTTTAAAAACACATTTTGCGTGATTACCATTTTTAGGCACGCATTGCATGTCCCTATGACCAGTCACGCAAAAAATTTCTGCGTCTAAGAGTTAATTTTCGTCAGCCGTTCCGACCCGATGTGCGGGAGGGTCTTACACCTACGATCAGACTGGTGGTCCATTTCGCAGCCCCCGTAATTGGTCATATCGGACGTTTGTCCTTCTCTCACTGCCCAGCCACGTCCTAGCCTTAGGTGCCAGTCACTAAGAGAGCGCCTGGCCGGTTGACGTAATGATGCTGCCAGTGCACTTTAGTTTAATCGTCAAGCAGCTAGTTGCTGTTGACAGTTAGACGGGACATTAATGACTGAATATTAAAGTTTTCAAACTGCAAGGGCGTCTTTATTGGATTTAATGTTTCACATTATTACATCATCACATCAATTTACTAGTACAACAATTAAATTTCGCAAAAGGTAAAACCGGTCTAAACAGACAAGCACCCTTTGCCACAGTATGAAATTTTCCTGCACATAACGGGTATCAGTCGAAGGAGGGCGATGGTTGACGCAGCGAGAGTTCGGAGAAAGTGCAAAAATTGCTCAAAATCACATTTCATCTTCACCTTATCATACAAAAGACTGAATTGAACCCAATCGGACAATACGTACACGTACTAGCACAGAAGCAGGACAAACAACGGGCGATAATTAAAAATCTAATGGTCAACCTAATGCAGGTTAGTTAATGAGCACCTGTTCTTGCTCTCGTGCTCTGCAGTTAGCTATAGAAGTTAGCGAGACTCTTTACTAGCAATGGCTGAGCCAAACTTGCTCGAAATGATTATATTTTTCTGGGCTACCTTGTCCTATCTGCTTTACATTATTCTACTTGCGATGCTATACAAAAAGCGTTCCCAGCCACCTTTCAATAACAGTTTCTTCACGCTCTGCATTTCTCTTGGAGTTGCAGATTTAGCCTTCATTTCCACTCATTATCCTCTCCGATTGTTTCGCTACTGGGGTTGGTTGAAATGGGCCTGGGTGGCGGAGCAAAGTCAAACAGTGATTGATTGGTTTGGAAGAATGGTAGAAATGACCAGTTGGTACTTTGGTTTCAATCAGTACCTCGCAATCACAGCGCTCACAATCAACAGACACGCCAGTGTGCTGGACCCTCTCAAAGTCAGTCTTCTCATACAGCTAATTCTTTCCAAAGCACTACAAAAGAAATCTCTGAATCTTCAGTGCAGTAGAAATTTGACTAAAACAGTTCAGCCAGCAGGACACCGCGTCTATCTGTAGCTTCTTGTCCAATAGACAACAGACAGTCTATTGAGAATAATTTACTATTCAAGTCTCTATTTTTTAGCTTTGGCCTCTCAAGCTATTGTACCTGGGACTGTGTGTGCAATGGTTGCTGCCCTTGTTTGCAATCGCCCCACTTTTCGTGCAGCAGTACACCTATTTTTATTCCAATCAGAGTTCTTATTATTCTGTGGAGCCCACAAACGGAAAGCTGTTTCAGGTCAGCTCAGTGATTCCGATTTCGAAATTTTACTTTCTGTTATGTACTTCATTCGCAGCAGGTGACGTAATTGTGTATCAGTTTGCTTCAAATTTAGGTGCATCTATTTTGCATGATCAGCGTGGCCTACAGCCTGATCGGGGCCAACGCCTTTCTCTACATACGAATCTACAGGGTGTGCCAAAAAAAAACAACCCAGCAGATTTTTCGCTGTAGCAACCGCAAATCTCAACGGATTTCAATGAATCCTTCTTTAAATGAAAGATAAATAAATTCTTGAAAGATTGATGTAACGCTTATTAATGTACTCTGCTTACTTCCTGAGATATTTGTCCTCAAAGTCAAAACAGAGATTTTGGCAGTGAACAAGAGGGATTTTTGATTAATGCGCTGCACTTCATAATAAAACGGATTCCTGCTACTGCGGAGGGCTAATGGAGGCTTTACTGGTGACACATAAACTCGGTTCACTTCAACAGTAAAGTGTCATTAGCCCCAGCAGTAGGAATCTGCTTTATTATGAAGTGCACCAGAATCGCTCTTGTTCTTCGCCAAAATCTGCTTCGACTTTGAAGGCAAATATCTCAAGAACTAAGCAGTGGATCTCAATAAAAAGTGCACCAATCTTTGAAAAATTTATCAATCTTTCATTCAAAAAAGGATTCATTCAAATCGGTTAAGATTCATGGCTGCAAAAGTAAAAAATCTGCTGGGTTGTGTTTATCACTCTTGTTCACTGCCAAAATCTCAGTTTTGACTTTGAGGGCAAATATCTCAGGAACTAAGCAGGCTATCTTAATAAACGTTACATCAATCTTTCAAGAATTTATTTGTCTTTCATTTAAAAAAGGATTCATTCAAATCGGTTGAGATTTGCGGTTGCTACAGCAAAAAATCTGCTGGGTTGTTTTTTTTTGGCACACCCTGTATATTGAAATCGGTCGGAAGAGAAAGACACAAGAGGCCAACGGCGACAACTCCCTGTCCAAGGTACTATGCAAGTATAGAACTATTTGTTCACTGCCTACATTCACCCCACTGGAGCTGACCCGACCCGACCCGACCCGACCCGACCCGACCCGACCCGACCCGACCCGACCCGACCCGACCCGACCCGACCCGACCCGATTACATGCCCAAGTCCGTAAGCTTTGGTTCATAAGAACTGATCTATTCAGTTTATCAATGCAATGTCCTTTTACCCTTTGGTGTGAAGCCATGTACATGCACCATGCACAGGCTAGTGAATGCAGTTGTTTGCAGAGCTGCATCCGACTAGTATCGATGGGTCTGGTGCTGTTCCTGCTGATGTTGGGCATCAACATGTACCTAGTCTTTCTGATTGTCATGTCTGTGTTGGGTGTGAGTTCTGGTTGGATGACGGCAGTCTGGGCAGAGTGGACTGTCTTCTTTGCACTCTGCAATGTCTGGCTGCTCCTGATATATAGCAAGCCGGTCCGGTTCCACTTTCTGTCCTTCTCTGGCTGCCACACCCAAGCTGCCAAGGTTGGTCCTGCTACTACTGGTGTTGCTGCCAAGAACACTGTAAGAGAGGCTAGGAAAGGTGATGGTTAAAGTTGTTTACGTTCAGTGGCTCTGTTGCTAGGTCGGCAGCATCTTTGCTGGTTGCTAAGCTAGTAATTGCTGTCCAATTGAAACTGCAGAATTATTTTAATAAACTCCTCTAACTGCAGGCGTACTGTATTCTGCTCAGTTAGGTTCTTCTGTCTGCAGCGACCACTCACTACTGGAAGTCAGTTCGTCCCTCCTGAAGTGAGATTGGAGAAGTTTCGGAACAAGTAAGCCAAAATGCGTACCAAACCAGAAAGCATGCAGTATATAAGGCAGCAGTTTTAAGAGATCCATGCCGTTGTCTGATAAACGAGATGTATGACTGTATGGTTTTACTGACTGACAAAATGTTTAATTGTCATTGTCAACCGAGATCGGGCGGCCATCAGGCAGACATGTATAGTGGGGGGTCGGCGGAATCGGCCGATATGGTGTGCGTTGGACATCCCTATGGCCCCAAAGTAAAACCCTAAAACAGTTCCGCCAAACTCCCTCTGGGTAAATTCAATGACGTGATCCATTTGTGCATAGGACCATGTGATCAATCGATAGCCAGCAATGGTCATCCATGATTCTCTATGATGAAGGCCATTTTCCATAGTAAAACTCCAAAACACCCCCCACGGAAATGACCTGTTCTCTGGG
>JASANB010005443.1:0-41583 GCA_030248155.1 Sabatieria punctata
AACATCTCCATTGGAAAATATGCTGATGATGTTGTCCTCTCTCTCACAGGTCCAAATCTCACCCGCCTTAGTGCTGAGATGAACCGCGCATTAACTGCACTCAGTGCCTGGCTCCACTCCTGGAAACTCAGCCTCAATGTCAACAAGTGCCAGGCCACTGTCTTCAGCCTCAGTCACCAAGACACCCTTGCTCGCTACCCAATCCAACTCCAATTTGAGAACCAAACTCTGCCCACCACTCCAACACCCATCTACCTTGGACTCACCCTTGACTCCAAGCTTACCTGGAAACACTACATCACCAAAACCGTCAGCAAAGCCATGCGGCGTCTCGCGATTCTGAAAAAACTCACAGGCACATCCTGGGGCCTCAAAGCTGCTGACATGACCCAACTATACAAATCCTACCTCCGGCCTGTACTCGAATATGGAGCTGAAGTATGGCACCCTTCTGCACGTGCCACTGTCTCCCACCAGATCGACCGAGTTCAAGGCAAGGCTCTCCGCTTAGCCCATGCGGTACCCGCCCACACGAGTCAAGCAGCCCTAGAAATCGAGAGCAACATACCACCTCTCTCCCTCCGCAGATATGCCAAAGTAGTTGGGAAATATGAACAAACCCTCCGCAAATCTGATTCTCACTGTCTCAAACGCCACATTGTTGACTACCAAGCCATCCCAGAGAGGAAACGCCACCGACTCCAACGTTCAAACTTTGTCGAATATGCCTCTCACTTCACTGCTGCTATCCCCCGCCCATCTCGCACTCCCACTCCACCTCTCCCCATTCACCCTTTACAGCTAGATGCTACTGACCTGGCCTTCTGGCTCCTCCACAGCGAACCATTTGACCCATCTATCTCCTTCCCTCAAACTGAATGGATCCACATCTACACAGATGCCTCTCTACATCCCAGTTCCCAACAGGCTGGGATTGGCTGCCATATCCAAAGTGCCAACCTTCCTGACTCTTCCCACACTGAACCCGCTGATGGTCTTTGGAGCACCACCGACCTGGAACTGAAGGCCATTCATCGTGGACTCACCCTCAGCCACCAGACTCTCCAATCACAACACGTCCACAAAATTGCACTCCTGACTGACAGCCTGAGTGCCCTCCACTGCCTCCGAACTGCTTACAATAGCCTCCGTTCACAGACTGACCTCATCTACTCCATCCAAATAACCATCCAAGACCTCACGCAACTTTGCAAACGGCTGTTTAACCAGCCACTCTCACTCACCTTCAAATGGGTCCCTGGACATACTGGCATCGCTGGCAACGAAATCGCCGACCGCCTTGCCCGTCAATCCTCAAGAGCTCCCCCTTACAAATCCCCCCTTCCTTATCACATCCTACAAAGATGGCTCAAGCAAGATCTCACCACCACTTGGATACAACAATGGGCCAGTTCCACCCAGGCCCGGCCCTACTACCACCACCGCCCTGCACCCATTAAAACTGACCCGATCAACAAACTTCCTCGCTGGGAACACCGCGCCATCCTCCTGTTGCGCCTCCACCAGTTTCCCACTGCCCAATGGCTCAACCGCATCGGCCAACAAGCCAATCCAAATTGCAGCTGTGGTCATACTGAAACCGTGGCTCACCTGCTTCTCCACTGCCCAACCACCGCCCAGCAGCGTGCTACCCTCTGGAATCCACCCTCCCGCACCCTCCATCAAGCTCTATATGGCACCCTCCATGATCTTCAACTAACGCTCCAATTCCTCAAAGCCTGCCAGCGGCTACAGTAGCAGTATTTCCGGTCGTCGGGAGTCACCGAAAAAGATCGCAGTAAGCTGATCTAAAGGTGAGCCATTTGCTCATAAACCATAAACCATAAACCAGGTTTCTTTTGCTACAATTCGGATGTCTACTGCTCTCCTGATGATCGAATAGAGTAGAAAACTATTCATTCGATCCAATTCTTGAAATCCAGCAGATTTTGAGCACAACTTTGAAATTTCAGTAGTTCTTACTTCAGAATGAACAGCTACTAATTTTGGCGATAAAATCAAAATTCTGCTCTCTCTGACTGATAAATGCAAAATTACGATTAGTGTGTGTAGTGTACCCGAGTACACTATTTTTCGTTTCTGTTCGCCAAAATCCTAAATGACAGTTACTGTTGCTTGGGTATTCCGAACCCAAACCGAAGATTGGGTATTTTTGGGAATACCTACCCAATAAATACCTACCGATTCCAGGTATTTTAATAAATATCCGTACCTGACATACCGATCATTTTGGGAATACCCAGGTATTTGCGAATCGGTATTTTTTATCCAGTTTAGTACAATTTTCATCGAAAATTCCCTGCGATCTCACTGTTTTCTTTGTAACGTGGCATTTTTGTGCATGCAGAAGTTCATTTTATTAACGATATCCTTCCTAAATGTCGAATTTGAAGGTTTTTTGGTCCTCTGACCTACCCTCTGTCCCAATAAAGTTTCATTCTTACTAGAAATCACTAATATAGTTTGGAGTAACTTCACACTGCTTCTTTTATCAGTCAAATCTGATATTGCAGGCGTTAAAACTACTGTTGATTGGGTATACCGAACCGATACCGAGAAATGGGTATTTTTGGGAATATCTACCCAATAAATACCTACCGATTCCAGGTATTTTTTAGAATACCCATACCCGGTATACCGATTATTTTGGGAATACCCAGTAGTGATGTAAAATTATGGAATTTGAATTTCAATTCAATTACAATTAAATTATGGGCTCAGTTTTTAATTTCAATTAAATTAAATTAAATTAATTGAAATAGTTTTCAAATATTTTCAATTACAATTATATTTTCAATTAAATTATGGAACCTCGGAAAATTTCAATTCTGCAATTTTTTTCAATTATTTTTGAATTTTTTGAAAATTGTTCCATTTTTGCTGTTAAAAGACAGTGACAGTGATCCATCATAACTTCGAAAAATGTTCACGTAAAAGCTTACAGACTCCTGGTTCGCCTGTCGCCCAACCAGGCAAGAAAATTTAAAAATGTTGCATTTTAAAAACGCATAAAATGGCATTCTGGGGGAAATTTATGGTTAGTTCGTTATTTATTACATATCAGTGCATAATCTAAAGGTTTTCAACATTTTTGAGCAACATCACATCCTGAATAGCTTCTCCAAAAAGCGGTGTAAATCCATCACTCCTTCAAAAATCACTGTTTTGACTTTCATGGACTACAAAAATGAAAAGCAGAGCATAAAATATTAAAAAACATAGTGAGGTCAATATAAAGAGGTGACAAACCTTAAATAGGTTTTTGTTTGAAGTCATTAGCGCCTCTAATACTTACGCATTTCCTTACATTCACCACAGGAAATAATTTAAAATATAATTGAAATTCCAGGCGAATTTCAATTCAATTACAATTAAATTATGGCCCAACTTTTGAATTTCAATTAAATTAAATTAATTGAATTGAAATTAAAAACGTGCCAATTATGCGAATTTCAATTACAATTAAATTAATTTTTTACATCACTAATACCCAGGTATTTGGGAATCGGTATTTTTATCCATTTTAGTGTAATTTTTACCGAAAATTCCCCTTAGTCAGATTGTTTTCTCCATAATTTTCCTTTTTTCGGACATGCAGAAGCTCATTCTACTAACGAAATCCTTCCAAAATATCGAATTTCAAGGCTCTTTGGTTCTCTCTAACCCAACCCCCTCTCTCCACCGAACGTTGCTTTGTTATAATCAGTATGTCGAAAAACCTTCATTATGTACAGTACGCAGTTTCAATGAACAAAATTCAGAAAAACAGCACCGCATTTTGTCACTGCATGTTAGGTGTCTTTACGTAGAGTACAGTACATACTGCAGTGCATAGCACAGTGCAGGTGTTTTTAAAATACAGTACAATGGAAGTATTTCTTTTTCCACTCATTTTTTATATTTAAAACGAGTTTCATTCTACTGAAACTAAAAATATATTTTCAGAAGTCCAGCAACAATAAATCCGATTGGTTTTAATGAGTATCCTGACCTCTGACCTTGGAAATGACTAAATCTTTTACCTTGAACCTAGGAAATTCAGTGTTTTGACTGTGTAATGCATTTTCAAGAAATACCGAATAAATACCGGTATACCGGTATTTTTTCGAATACCTATCCATACCGAACCGATTCCTGGGTATGCCGAAAAATACCTACCCATACCGAACCGATTCCTGGAAATCCCATACCCAAACAACAGTAGTTAAAACTACGGTACTTATGGAGACATTTCTCTTAGCCCAGAGATCATTTATAGAATTGATTTTCACTCGATTAAAAGCAAAAATATTTTTAGAAAATTGCTAAAAACTATAAACCCCATTGTTTTGGATGAATTTCATAGCCTCTGACCTGTCAAATGCCTAAATCCTTACTCTTGAACCTTGGAAATTCAGTGTTTCGACTTTGCAAAACATTTTCAGAAAATACCGAATAAATACCGGTATTTTTTCGAATACCTACCCATGCCGAACCGATTTCTGAAAATCCCATACCCAAACAACAGTAATGGCAAGGCAGTTTAATTAGTGTGTATTCAGTACAGTACCTGAACGCCCATCAGTACGGTATCTCTCGATGATGGTGACACAAGGGCCATCGCAGTTAACGGTACCGACCAACTGGTGGTTGTAAGGCAGTCCGGGGGCGTGGCATTCGTCAGTGAAGTTTTTGGGAGGATAAAAGTTGATCATCATCGATCGCCAGATTGTGTGATACGACTGAGACATGCAGCTGTAGCACTGTACCCCTGGCTCCAGCTCCACACTGGTTGTCTTGGGACGCACGAACGTCTGTGAGCCTATAAACCAAGACCGTACTGCTCAGGTACCTGTTTCTTCTCTAGTGCTCCCTTAATGAATTGCAGGCATGCCTCGTTAACAAGTTGGACAAGTTCGGTACCGGAACCGGGGTTTACATGTTTGTTTTTCAGTCAGTCAATCATTTATGCCACGAGATTCTACAGCATTTTTGAAACGTTCGAAAGAACCCAAGCCATTTTGACACAAACCATACATGTAAAAGGGGGCTCTGCACCGAACTTAGGCCAGACCCCCATCGGGGACGGTACGGTACTATTAGGCGAGGCCGATTAGGCGATGCCGATTAGGCGACGCCGATTAGGCGATGGTACTATTAGGCGACAAAAAACATTAATAGGTAATAGTACAACTCGTTAACTTATAGCTAACCAAGCCACCTGTCCTGACTGTTTCTAACTCAGATCTGGCACTTGCCCCTATTCCCCAGCTTGCGTCGAGCACGCGAGCGGCCGTCGGGTCGGCCACATATTTTTTGAGTTGCTATGTTCATTAACGCACTTTGGATGCAGACGATGCACGGCGCACCAATAACTTGCGGAAGCAGCTCACAGAGTTTTGCAGCGAGAATTTGATGCGGCGCGTCCATCCATCTGGCGCTTTATAAATGTTCTGCGACATGCATACATGGGCCGGAAAAATGGGTTGGGGTAGTCAAAATCCGAAAATTTGAGGGTGGGCCTGCCGGTTTGGGGGAGGGCCGGGGCGATTTTAGTGTGTGGGGTTAGGAACAACAGTCGGCTTCAGGTGGGTGGGTGGGGTCGTTTGGGAGGTAGAGCCCAAGTTGAGGTGTGGGCAACCCCCCGGACCCCCTGCGGTCCATGTATGGCGACATGTGCAGAAATGTTTTCTACTCTACTAATGAATGTTCAGTGAGTTGGAATTTATCCATCCATGGTGTTGCACCTATTCTTTAAATTAGTCCTTGAAATTGCTTTTCGATTTTGTTAAATTTTGTTTTAATTGCTGTTGTGCTATTTGCATTGTTGTGCATGTTTTAGTGGTAACCTATGTTGCCGTACGGACTTATAGAAAAAAATTATTTCTGTCGCCTAATAGTACCGTCGCCTAATAGTGCCGCTAAATCGCCTAATCGGCGTCGGCTAATCGGCATCGCCTAATAGTCCTGCTTCGCATCGGGGACCCCCGAGACCATTTTTCCGATCCCCTCCGATTTTCTTGCAAGTAATTTTTAGCAAGTTTTTGTGATTTTACCCAACCTGCTCCCCTAGAATTTGGGCTCATGCCCCCGACCGGCGCTATACCCCAGACCCCCAACCACCTTCGGCAGATGACCTGTTACATGTATGTATGTATACAGTATACTTCCAATTTTTTTAAAAAGTGTATTTGACTTCAACATTTCCCTTGCTTCACCATCCCTTGCTTGTATGTTCTTAAGAGTCAGTGTCTGAATCGATCGAGTCTTAGCCCTTTGCCCTATTCAGACCCAAAATTGAAAGTTTGGCGTAGAGGGCTGTAACTTGGCACACTAATACTACTTGATGAGTAATTCAACTGCTGCTTAGGAATTCCCAATTCGACGCTCCACGCTCGAGATATAAGCCCGCGAAAATCGGCTTGCTTAACTATGGGACGAAAATTTCCAACTTGAATTTCTTTCTTACTGACAAGGGTTGGGACATAAAAATTGGGGCTTTTAGGTAACTTTTTGAGTAGATTAAGAATCTTTAGTCCAAAATTGTTTTCGATGAAAAAAAATTTTTCGCCCCCCCCCGCCTTTGGAGCCCCCAGCTCGACTGGAACCCCTCTAAATGCATTTTTTATTTTAGAATTTCGTAGCGCTATTCAAGACCTACATTTTGGTATAAAATATTCAAGATTTGAGAGGTAGGTTTTTGAGAAAATTCACTTTGAATGTCCAAAACCTGGAAAAATCGCCAACTTTCAGTGTGCCCGGAAATGTCGCAAACGATTCCTAGCCTTTAAATCGTAACTGAGACCTAAAAATTGGGGCTTTTAGCTAACTTTTCGAGTAGATTAAGAATTTTAGTCCAAAATTGTTTTCGATGAAAAAAATTTATTCGCCCCCATTTGGAGCCCCCCCAGCTCAACTGGAACCCCCCCTAGATGCATTTTTTATTTTAGAATTTTGAAGCGCTATTCAAGACCTACATTTTGGTATAAAATATTTAAGATTTGAGAGGTAGGTTTTTGAGAAAATTCGCTTTGAATGTACAAAAACCTGCTTTTTTTGTCCCTAATGTCTGGCGATTTTGTTCATTCAAAGTCAATTTTCTCGAAAACCTACCTCTCAAATCTTGAATATTTTATACCAAAAGGTAGCTCTTGAATAGCGCTACGAAATTCTAAAATAAAAAAATGCGTCTAGGGGGCGTTCCAGTCGAGCTCTGGGGGGCTCCAAAGGGGGGGGCGAAAACATTTTTTTCCATAGAAAACAATTTTGGACTGAAAATTCTTAATCTACTCGAAAAGTTAGCTAAAAGCCCCAATTTTTAGGTCTCAGATACAATTTAAAGGCTAGGAATCGTTTGCGACATTTTTGAGCACACTGAAAGTTGGCGATTTTTCCAGGTTTTGGACATTCAAAGTGAATTTTCTCAAAAACCTACCTCTCAAATCTTGAATATTTTATACCAAAATGTAGGTCTTGAATAGCGCTACGAAATTCTAAAATAAAAAAATGCATCTAGGGGGGTTTCAGTCGAGCTGGGGGGCTCCAAACGGGGGCGAAAAAAATTTTTTTCATCGAAAACAATTTTGGACTAAAGATTCTTAATCTACTCAAAAAGTTACCTAAAAGCCCCACTTTTTATGTCCCAACCCTTGTCAGTAAGAAAGAAATTCAAGTTGGAAATTTTCGTCCCATAGTTAAGCAAGCCGATTTTCGCGGGCTTATATCTGGAGCGTGGAGCGTCGAATTGGGAATTCCTCAGCAGCAGTTGAATAACACATCAAGTAGTATTAGTGTGCCAACTTACAGCCCTCTACGCCAAACTTTCAATTTTTGGTCTGAATACCAAGACTCGATCGAATCAGACACTGACTCTTAAAGTTCCACTGTCCTTTCGGACAGCTCAGGACACCCCCGCTCTTATTACCGAGTGCATGCAACGGCAGTTCCGGTTCGATTCTCACTTACCTACTAACCATCATCGGCATACATACATGTAACAGGTGATGCGTCGATGAAGGCAGGAGGTCGGGTACCAGAAACCGTCCAAAATTCGCAAAAAATTGCAATTTTAGGCTAAACACAGTAAAAAAATCTCTAATTTGGGCTCAAATACAGCTAAAAAGTGCTGTTTTACAGGCGATTTTTAGAAATTTTAGTGTATGAAATTCTAAAAAATTACAGGGTCCGCCAAAAAACAACCCGGCAGATTTTTTACTGTAGCAAGCAACCGCAATCTCAACCGATTTCAATGAATCTTCTTTTAAATGAATGATCAATAAATTATATCCTTCAAAGATTGGTGAAACTTTCATTAAGATACTCTGCTTAGTTCCTGAGATATTTCCCTCAAACTGAAAACAGAGATTTTGGCAATGAACAATAGTAATTCAAAACAACCCAGCAGATTGTTTGCAACCATGAATCTCAACCGATTTGAATGATTCCTTTTTTCAATCAAAGATTGGTGAACTTTTTGTTAAGATGCTCTGAGTCGAAAAAGATTTTGGCAAAGAACAATAGTGATTCCGTTGCACTTCACAATAAAAAAACAGATTCCTACTGCTGAGGGCTAACGAGACTTTACTGGTGAATAACCGAGCGTGTGTTTTTCCAAAAAAGCCTCCAATAGCCATCAGCAGTAGTAGGAATCCTTTTTGTTATCAAGTGCAACGGAATAATAAAAATCCCTTTTGTTCATTGCCAAAATCACAGTTTTTTCTTTGAGGGCGTATATCTCAGGATCTGGCGAAAGCACATTAATAAAAATTTCAGCAGTCTTTTAAGAATTTATTAATCTTTCATTTAAAAAAGGATTTATTCAAATCGGTTCAGATTTGCGGTTTGCTACAGTGAAAAATCTGCGGGCTTGTATTTTTCGCGGACCCTGTACTTGCCAGAAAAATCGGAGGTGGAGGGGTAGGCCGTACAGTACGTTCACCGGCTTTCAGTGGCCTCGGCTTTATGTTGACTACTCTTCTTACAATCGCTTTGAATCTACATTCAACCACTCTCGATGATGCCGGGGCCGGCTTGACGCACGGGATAGAGTAAACTACCCATGGTCAAGACGCGACCATGTTTGAAAAGTCATGCATCTTTAGAATAGCTTTCACTTTCAAGCTCAATCGCTTTATGCATTGAACATTGCGCTTAGCACATTTTTAACAATACTCACTTAGCTCAAACATCAACGATATGTACTGTATCGAGCATTGTAACAGAGTTTAAAAAATTAGTTTAGTTCTTTCTTGTTTGCCATGCTCGCTCGCTGAAGGCTTGCTTATAGATGTTGTTCTAACTATAAGCTGTATGATTGGAAGATTGACCAATTTGTGTTAGAGAAAGAGAGAGAGAGAGAGAAAAGCAAAAGCCATTACTCAATATTGTTACATCGAAAGCGACAGCAATCAGTTACAAGGGTGTCCTCTCGGAGCGGCAATTGACCCGACACTAACTTCATCAATAAAGGCCAGCCGCCGGCGGTGCCGTTCCCACATAAACAAATTACCTACGACCCATCGAGCTCATTGATTTACGGCTAATATGACAGCTATACCGCCAATCAATTTTAGCTCATAAACTGGTCTAGCTAATGAGGAGACATTGCGCTAACAGTAAAAATCCAACTACGCACCCGACTGCCGGTGGAACAAGCCAGAAATGGGCAGTTTAGCCAGCAGATAGTTGATATAGAGCAGAATAAATATCATCCTTATGAGCGCTGCCGGCAGTGTACGACAATTAAGGCGATAGAGAGGTTCTACTGGCTCGTGGGGACCACTTAGACCGGCATAAAATCGAACACAACCCGAACTGCTTACAGAGAACGGCGGCGAAATTAACACTCGAGTCTGGCTCTGCAATCGGAAGTTAGCACGCATTAGGAGGTCCGCTTCAATTAATTTAATGGAGCGCAAGCGTCAGAGCAGCTAATCGCATACCTGAACAGAAAACAACCAAGGCCTGGATAAGCGGCGGCACGATAGAAGCAGAGGTCTTCATTTGTCCGTCCGTCTGTCAGCAGCAGAAGCCGGCGTCTCCTAGTGCGCTCGGTCTATCTATATCCATATTTGGAGGCAGTATCGCTTGACTGTCAGTAAATAAGAAGGCGGCGGTTCTCATAATTATTTCATTATTTATAAGCCGAGCTAAAAGCGGGCCCTGGCTCTTTTTCAGCGGCGATTAATTCCGCGCGTCTGCCTCTGATTTCCTGGCCAGACCGGTGTTAATTGCAGCTAAATGAAGGCAGTTTTAAGCGGCACCCGCCCGGCCGGCGCACTAGGAGCTCCTCAATTCATAAGTGAGTTCAACCACACAGATAATTCATCGGGCAAGCAGATCTATAATTGATTGGCGCGACCTCCGAGCCAACATAATCGCTTTATTAGGCGCATAAATTCCTTCCACCAATCGAATTAACAGCTTTGCCACGCCCGGACTGTCAGGTGTCGGGAGACCCAGATTGTCGGTCTTGGCTGGTGGCACTCCCCAAGCGCCCCACCTAACGATCGGACGTTTTTTCTTGCATGGCCCCAAGACAAAGACAGATGGCTTAGGAGCCGATTTCCGACGCAAATAACTCCCGCCTCGACCGGAGAAATTGGAAAAGTTTCTCGCTCCGATGCACCAGAGCACTGGCCAACCACTTGCCGACAACTTCTCGACTCAGTCGAGCGCGAAATACGCCGCACTGCTTAATCTCAAGCCTAGCTGCACCAGCTTTCAGAGTTGCACAGAGAGCAAGGACAGCTTTTGTTCCAGACTTTTCAGTGCGCCGACTTAATTGCACTTACGCAATATATGCAAAGCACCAGTCAAATCTAATGCCAGCTGTGTTTGTTTGTTTATTTTAATAACCCAGCGCCAGTAGGTGCTTGGGAAATAATTCGAAATCAATGCACGTACGTAGTATATAGACTGATTATCGATTCTTCTTAGCTCTTACTTTCCCACGGCCGCTCTTTAGCTTCTTTGACTGCAATTAAAACCGGCTGTGTACTTACGTATCTGAGCCATTCATTGGCTAGTGTATGGTACCTGTACCTAGCATATATGGTGTCGGTAGCATAAACGGAACCTACCGCAGCTGCCGAGCGTTGCTGCTGTTTGAGGCTCTTCAAAGCCATTCTATACTTGTTGGTGTTGTTCTCAATGTCACTCGACTCAACACAAATCTCTTCCAAACAATACTGACTGCCCACCAACGATTGAAATGCTTCTTTCTAAAACTACCTACTGATTGATTGATTGTAGGGGGCGGATAGGAATACCCCTATAGGCCGTCCATGGGCCCATCACGCAAACCACATAGAAGTCGAGTAACTTAATTGCCAGTTCACCTAAGGATTCCGGAATCAATTCGACCAAGTGGTGTTTTTTTAGTTAGTATAAGAGTAGAAAGGACCAGTTGCAAGAGGGTCTTTGCATATTTTCCCATCATACATGTGCATGGGGGTGCCCAGAGGGGGGACGAAAATAAAAATCTACTAAACGTTGCTATAGGCTGCTAGAAAGCCTCCAGATGCGTTTTTAAGCCGCAGAAATTAATTTTGGCAACTACGCAACTACGCACCCTTCCTCCAGGCAACTACGCACCAAACCCAAAATTTTGGCAAATTTTCGTCGAAAATTTCGATTTCTTGACAAAATTTGTGTTGGAAATCCTGTTTTTAGGCACTTTTTGTCAAAAACTCAACATAAAGTAGAATGTCTTTGAATTTTAAGTGAAATTTTTGAATTTTCCTCAAGAACATTTGCAAAAAATTCAAATTTCCCGCCAAAATTTGAATTTCGCGCCGAAAATTTGAGAATTTCGCCAGGCAACTACGCATGGAGACCTGACTGTCCCCCTCTGAGCTGCGGACCATGCACATGTATGTTTCCCATACAGCAGAATTATGACCTATCTAGTAAATTTGATCCCAACAATCGTTTTTTTCATTATAACTCTCGCACCGACGGTCCAAATTTAACCGCGAATATATCAAAAGATGTGTCTTTCTTGGGAGAATTTACCCTGAGATGCACAGCGTCCGGGCTGCCTTGGCTTGTGAAATATTCACAAAAAACCTGGTCGAAAAGTACCCAAATTTGAATTCATTTTTCTCGAAAAGCGCTGCATACTTTTCGGAATCCTCTGGTGGTGTATTAGTTGAACACATCTATTATAACAATCTAAAAAACTGCTTAGGACAACTTCGATATTGTCGAAAAATGAGGTCAACCAATCTATACATCATGCACTTAAAACGCTGAAGAGGTCAGCTTTGTAGCAGAACCGGTTAAATCTAACAGATCTTTACTTTCAGTCAAGGTATGCTGTACGTATAACAGGTCATCCGCCAAAGGGGAGGGGGGTTCGGGGTCTGGGGCCGGCTGGGGGCTCTGAGCTAAAAAACTGGGCACTAAAAAAGGCTAAAAAAATCGCAAAAATCGCGATTTTTCGGGTTAAAAATCGTCAAAACATAGCTAATTTACGCTCAAATACAGATAAAAAGTGTTTTTAACGGCGATTTTGGCAATTTTTGTATCTACAATTCTAAAAAATCACAATAATTTGCTCAAAAATTGCTTGCCAGAAAAATTGGAGGGGGTCGCAAAAATCGTCTCTGGGCTCCCATCCTGTCCGGGGATGTCGGGTCTAAGTCCCTAAGACCCATACATGGGCCGGGGGGTGAGGGGGTATACCCCCTCGCCGGCCATACCCCCTCCCCCAACCCCCTCTCCCGGTCTCCATACCCCTCCGGATTTTTCCGGTCCATGTATGCAAAGACCTAAGTCGGGCAGAGAGCACACCCCTGTTACATGTACTATGAGTGAAGGCGAAAAATTAGTATTGTCAAGAATGAGGGTGGTGCGCTCCTAATATAAAGCACGGTTGTATGGCTTAATTTAGGTGCTCATTGTGTTGCCTTAGTTGAGACGATTGTAATCCACAACCCCACTAGTTCGTATAACCCTGCTTTCTGTGCCACGGATAAGAGGGTGTCCCAAAAAATGACAACATTTCTTTTTGCTGTCATTCTCGCAAATTTTGACCAAATCGTCTGAAATTTGAATCATAAGTGCCAAAATAGTGGGAATTTTATGTGTTAAAGTTTGGTGCATCAGGATTGGCCCAATCCTGAGAAATTCAACAATAGATGAAATTGCGAAATTTCAATTAAACGTAGAAACAGCATTAAAAACGGAAACTTTTCTTTTTGCTGTATCATCTCTAATTTTGTCGGAATTGTATGAAATTTTGAATATATGCGTAGAATATCGGGCTGTTTTGTAGGTCAAAAGTTGGCGCATGAACCCAGCCCAGCTCTTGAAATAAAAAAATCCCGATCCCATACAAAAAGAACATTGATTTTCGAGCCCCTTAGGGGGCGTGCAAAAATTACGTAATGGTATTTTTGCCCATTTTCGGACCCCCCCTCCCCCCGGATAATCCCTCGTAATAATTTTCTGACCCCTCTCCCCTAATTACGTAATAATTTGGCTACCCCCCCCCCGAAATTTCAATTTTTTGAAGCGATAGAGCCCAAATTTTTGAGTTCAATTCCATGTAATATGACGTTTTTAATAAAATAACATCTGTATACGGTAACAATTGATAATTTTCTTCGTTTTCTTTATTGATGAGCTACAACTACATACAATGTACATGTACACATAGTCTTAGTTTTACATAGAAGCCATCATTGGGTGGCTTTTTGTTAAAGTTGAAACCAAAGTGTTTTATCATTGATTTTAGGGCTGCGTTGCCATATCACTTGACTGATGATCGATGGTCGTAAAACAGAGTTTGTGCGGGACCCGAAAAGTCAGGGAGTCATGCAGTCAGGGAATTTTAAAAATTTCAGGGAAAATTCAGGGAATTTGGTGTCCGGTCAGGGAAAAATTTGATAGCAATAGAATCATCTCTCGCCACCCTTTTGAAAATGGGCCTTTTGACTTTCCACAGCTACTACAACTGTAAATTTTACCCTCAGAATACCGTTTAAGATGCATTTTGCGAGAAAGTCAGCTTTGAGGGGGCAAGCAGGGCCATCTCATGGATCTGGCTGATATTTATATCTATTAAAATAGAGCACAGTCGAAGACCAACAGTGCATGCCCGGCCACCAGCAACCCCCTAGAACCGGAGCTATACCCCCTCAAAGTTGGGTCAGCAGCAATTTTCGGGCTCATTTTAATAGCTCTGACACCCTCCATTCAAACGATCACCCTTCATTCGTTTCTTAAGCTAGGATCTCGACTCGCATATGGTTTTGTAGCTGGCCCAATGGCCTTTCATTTTCTGGTACTCCGGATTCCAGATCGCAGCTGGCTACCGAGATATTCGCCGAAAACTGCGAAATTTCCACAAAATGCCACTCCGTTTTTTTTCGAAAAATCTTTATAACTTTTTGTGCAAAGGCCCTGCCAAGCTAATGTTTTAACAAAAGTTAGGCATGAGTTGGCCAAACAAAATGAGCGCCCTAAAGTGTGCGGTTAGGGGGGGAGGTGGGGTGTTTTGGCCTCTCAAAAGTGTTCGAAAAAAATATTTTTCTGAAAAGCTTAGTTGTTAGCATACAGTTATATGCAGTTTTGTGTGCTGAGTTCGAAAATGCATTCAGTTTAGCTAGATTCGCTCTGGATCGGGAGAAATTGGCGTCCAAAGTTGTGACCAACCCTTTTTCTTGACTGGCACTACTCGCTAGTATGACCATTAACCGCGGTGCAATGCAGTTTTTCTTACGTAGTTTTTGCTGCTGATTCCGAAAATAACTTTATTTTTGCTCTACGTTGCCAACTTTTGAAGATATCGGCATTTTTATGATTTGGGAAGAAAACGGCTGCACTTGTTATAACATGCTCGTTTGAAAGGTGACTCAATTCAGTCGCATCTAGGGTACAGAGCCATAAAAATTTATATCACCTAATGCAGTTTTTGCCGCTGATTACGAAAATGACATCTGTTTTTCAATCTGACTGCTTCTGAGCTATTATATGTAACTTTTATGCCCTGGTACTCAGACAATAAGTTATCTGTCAAATCTGGACGTAATATGGTATCTATCTGGTGCAGTTTTCTCCGCTGATTCAGAATATTATCATATTTTTGCGCTACGGCCACTCTGTCGCAAGTTATGGACCTCCAAAGTTTCAGTAAGAAACATGCCATGAGAAGCCATAATCCAAAAATAAATGTTCAGCATTCATGCATTTCTGAAATGAACCTTTTGTCAGTCAATAGTGTACCCGACCTATTTTGACCCGCTGAGTTAAAAAATGGCATTTGTTTTTCTCTACTGCTGTTCAATTGTGAGATATTACTGATCAACCAAAATTTGCATTAATATTCATATATCTCCAAAACGAGTAAATATAGATTAAAACAAACGCCATTTTTTAACTTAGCGGGTCAAAGTAGATCGGGTTCACTATTGACTGACAAAAGGTTCCCTTCAGAAATGCATGAATGCTGAACATTTATTTTATGATTACAGCTTCTCATGTCATGTTTCTTAATGAAACTTCGGACGTCCATAACTTGCGACCGAGTGGCCGTAGCGCAAAAATATAATGATATTCTGAATCAGCAGAAAAAACTGCACCAGATAGATACCATATTATGTCCAGATTTGACAGATAACTTATTGTCTGAGTACCAGGGCATAAAAGTTACATAAGTAGCTCAGGAGCAGTCAGATTGAAAAACAGATGTCATTTTCATAATCAGCGGCAAAAACTACATTAGGTGATATAAATTTAGATGGCTCTGTACCCTAGATGCGACTGAATTGAGTCACCTTTCAAACGATCATGTTATACCAAGTGCAGCCGTTTTGTTCCCAAATCATAAAAATGCCGATATCTTCAAAAGTAGGCAACGTAGAGCAAAAATAAAATTATTTTCGGAATCAGCAGCAAAAACTACGTAAGAAAAACTGCATTGCACCGCGGTTAATGGTCATACTAGCGAGTAGTGCCAGTCAAGAAAAAGGGTTGGTCTCAAATTTGGACGCCAATTTCTCCCGATCCAGAGCGAATCTAGCTAAACTGAATGCATTTTCGAACTCAGCACACAAAACTGCATATAACTGCATGCTAACAACTAAGCTTTGCAGAAAAATATTTTTTTCGAACACCTTTGAGAGGCCAAAACACCCCCCCTCCCCCCCTAACCGCACACTTTGGGGCGCTCATTTTGTTTGGCCAACTCATGCCTAACTTTTGTTAAAACATTAGCTTGGCAGGGCCTTTGCACAAAAAGTTATAAAGATTTTTCGAAAAAAACGGAGTGGCATTTTGTGGAAATTTCGCAGTTTTCGGCGAATATCTCGGTAACCAGCTACGATCTGGAATCCGGAGTACCAGAAAATGAAAGGCCATTGGGCCAGCTACAAAACCATATGCGAGTCGAGATCCTAGCTTAAGAAACGAATGAAGGGTGATCGTTTGAATGGAGGGTGTCAGAGCTATTAAAATGAGCCCGAAAATTGCTGCCGACCCAACTTTGAGGGGGTGTAGCTCCGGTTCTAGGGGGTTGCTGGTGGCCGGGCATGCACCGTTGGTCTTCGACTGTGCTCTATTTTAATAGGTATAAATATCAGCCAGCTCCGTGAGATGGCCCTGCTTGCCCCCTCTCTTCGGCACCAAAGCTGACTTTCTCGCAAAATGCATCTTAAATGGGTTTTTCAGAGCCAATTTTTAAACACTTCTCACCCTTGTTAGAATGTTCTCACTCTGATTGGACAGGGAAATTTGACTTTGGTCAGGAAATTGTGCTCTGAAAAAGCCGAATGAACCATGTAAAAGATCGAGTCGATAAGTGGTATACCCTTATAAACTCTTATCACACAGATGTCAAAAGTCACTGTTGCCATTTAGCATTTGAAAAATTGGAAAGCCTTGACTTTAAACGTAGCTATTCTTTAATCTAAGCGTCCATCTAAGTGAAATTGAGAAAATGTAAGCCCAATGGCTTCAAACCGAGACTATATGTACATGTAGTGTGCGTAAAAACAATTAAAATTATGACCACTTAGTGATTTCTGCATATAAAAAAATTACGTAATGAAGTCGTCAACCCCCCTCCCCCCTCCGTAATGATTAGTAATCTTTTGGCGAACCCCCCCTCCCCCCTCATGCCATTACGTAATTTTTGCACGCCCCCTTAGCTGTAACGAAGCTCCTGTAACTCTTTCCAACAAACCGCAAAATTCATCAATGGTTCGTTTTTGCCTGATGAATTGTTTTTGATGAATAGTTATTCACGTTTTACGATTATAATTCTTCAAAAGATAATGAATTGAAGAAATTATTCATCACAGAAATTGAGGAACAATTAAATAATGATTCTTCAACAAACTTTTATGCCAATTTTCCTTAGTTCAACCGAAAAAGAAACGTGCCACAGACACATAAACTGACTGGGCTCGCCGTGACAGTTAATCAGGAACTGTTCAGAATTGCCGTGTAGTAAAAAGACCTATTTGTCAAGTTGAAGTGCTGGACCATTCCAATGCATTTGATGAACAATAAAATAATTGATTCATCAGAAAATCTTGCAAAAGTCTTCAAAATGATGAATAGTAGTGGACCATTTCATGATGAATAGTATGATGACATGATGGCATACTGATATATCAGTATGGTTTGTTGGTAGGAGTTAAGGGTAATTCAGTCTGTCACCCTAAACATGCTCAGAAATGTTAATTACGCTTATGTGAAACGGCTGCAGCAGTGTATTGACTCAAACGAAGGTCATCTGGATGGTGTTCTTATTCCTTTAGTTCTCAGAGTTTTCACGTTATCTCCTACCAACAAACCATACTGATATATCAGTATGCCATCATGTCATCATACTGTTCATCATGAAATGGTCCACTACTATTCACCATTTTGAAGACTTTTGCAAGATTTTCTGATGAATCAATTATTTCATTGTTCATCAAATGCATTGGAATGATCCAGCCAACTTGACAAATAGGTCTTTTTACTGCACGGCAATGCCGAACAGTTTCTGATTAACTGTCATGGCGAGCACAGTCAGTTTATGTGTCTGTGACACGTCTCTTTTTCGGTTGATCTAAGGAAAATTGCCATTAAAGTTTGTTGAAGAATCATTATTTAATTGTTCCTCAATTTCTGTGATGAATAATTTCTTCAGTTCATCATTTTTTGAAGAATAGTAATCGTAAAACGTGAAGAACTATTCGTCAAAAACAATTCATCAGGCCGAAACGAACCATTGATGAACTTTGCGGTTTGTTGGAAAGAGTTATTCATTTTGCTGCAGGAAAACGCTGCTTTTCTTTAGTTTCCAAGTACTAGCGATATGGACTGATTAATGCCAGAACTTTTGACCTACAAAATATCTGCGCATCTATTCAAAATTTCATCCAATTCCAACAAAAATTAAAGAAGATACAGCAAAAAGAAAAGTTTCCGTTTTTGATGCTGTTTCTATATTTAATTGAAATTTCTCATTTCATATATTGTTGAATTTCTCAGGATTGGGTCAATCCTGATGCACCAAAGTTTACCACATAAAATTTCCACTATTTTGGCACTTACGTTTCAAATTTTAGACAATTTTGTTAAAATATGAGAAAATGGCAGCAAAAAGAAATGTTGTCCAAAAACCACAAAACGGCGTCAAGTCCTAACTGCAAATACATAAGACTAAGACCAACCTCAGTATCTGTAAGTACGGTAAGTACAGTACCGGGCGCGCCGGCGCGCGCCGTGCGTCCAGCCCTGTGTATGTAGTTTCTGAGTTTATTGGGGGCTGAGTAATTGACAACGCAGTCCACCTGCTGCAGATCCATTCCACGCGCTATCAAATCGCTGCAGATCAGAATTCTCAGCTAAGAAGGAAGGCGCGTTTGAGCAAATTCGATCAATAAATAAATCAGCTCTACCTGGCCGGATTGAAACCTGCCAAACGTTCGT
The DNA here is from genome assembly GCA_030248155.1 of Sabatieria punctata. NCBI lineage: Eukaryota > Metazoa > Nematoda > Chromadorea > Araeolaimida > Comesomatidae > Sabatieria > Sabatieria punctata. The sequence continues at coordinate 18,931 of JASANB010005443.1, forward strand.
TTTCGCTGTTTAGGGAAGTGGTCGGCAGTGCAGAGCTCGGCAAGAAATTCTTTCTGCGCCAAGCTCACAACTAATCGATACAACTTCCAGGCGTCTTCTCTGTAGACAAAGAAACTAGTACCGTAACAAAGTACTGTCTGGTTAATAGAGATGGGACCGATCAGGGTTCGTGCGGCTTTTGTATAGCAAAAATCATACATGGGCCGGAGGGGTAAGGGGGGTATACTCCTCCCCCTCGGCCGGCCATACCCCCCTCCCCCACCCACCCCCCCTCCCGGAGGGAGGAAATTTTCGCTTATTTAAGGCAAAATAGGCGTTTTTGGCCTTTTTTCGGGGGGACCCCCACCCCTCCTCGAGGTCTCCAACCCCCCTACACCCCTCCGGATTTTTCCGGCCCATGTATGGCAAAAATCCCTAACTTTTCCATGACCAAAATTCTCTGACCAACTAGACCTTTTAAAGTCAAAATTCTCTCACCAACTAGGGTGAGGAAACTGCAGCAAATGTGAGAAAGTTTTGAAAAATTGGCTTTGTAAAACGCATTTAAACGGTATTCAGAGCGTAAATTTACGGTTTATCATACATGTAACAGGGGGGTCTGGGGGGTCTGCCCCCACCCGACTTAGGCCAGACCCCCCTCCGATTTTTCTGGCAAGTAAATTTTCGAGCAAATTTTTGCAATTTTTTACAATTTCACGCACAAAAATTGCCAAAATCGCCTGCAAAACAGCACTTTTTAGCTGTATTTCAGCCCAAATTAGCGATTTTTGGCGATTTTTAGCCCAAAAATTGCGATTTTTTTCGATTTTTGAGCGTTTTTTATTGCCTACCCCCCAGCCAGTTTTTTTTAGTTATTTAAGGCAAAATAGGCGGTTTTTTCCCTTTTTTTCGCCCCCCCCCCGAGGACTCCGTACCCACCCGGATTTTTCCGGCCCATGTATGGCAGTACCTCCTCATTAAAAGTGAAAAAAACGCAAAAATCATTCTGGCTCATCAGAAAGCACTATTAGGTTTAATAATTCACAACTGAATTGAAAAATTACTCATGCACTGTGTCCTAATTAACTAAATCCGGATTAACGACTAACTTTACCGTAGAAAATTCGAAGATGGGACCTCAAATCATATCCAGACATTATTAAACGGAATGTCTTCACTATTCTATTTTTGCTGACCAAGATATTAAAATTCAGGTCAACTGACTTAGCATTGACGAAGCAGAGAATTCTGTTCCAGTCAGAGTTGCATTTGGCCAACAGATAGAGTAGCAGCGGTTTGAACTTTGACTCGCAGACCACGAAGCGCTGCACCAATTGGTCGGGCAGACTGGAGCCAATCACAGTCGGGCTCTGCTCTGCCACTGATTGGTCGGCTTTGACGCAGAAGAGGCGTGGCTGGAACAGAGCCAATTGTTGCAGTAGCTCGGGGTCACGTGATAGAGTGGCCGAGAGCAGAACTTTCTGCAGCGGAATCTGGACCGACATCAGACTGTTTATGCTGAGCGAGGTTTGTCTGGAGCGTCGAAAACCATCTCAAAGATAAAATTATACTGTAATTAATTAATTAATTAATTAATCCAATCAATCATCAGTGCACCTTGGTCAGTGCGGTCATACACAGCCGATTCGACTTGACCCAGCCAGTCCAATCGATAATCGCTCATCATTCGATCAGCCTCATCTACCACCAAATATCTGTAACTCTTATTAAATTTACACCCTATACGCAACTGTTGGTCGTCCCTGAGTGGAGCTTTGCGCTGATACGACCAACTCTTTGCGGCAAGAAACTTGCCGAGCCGAGAGGATGAGCGTACGACGTCGCGCAGAGTGGCTATGCGGCCTAAACCACTACTACACCAACTGTGCCGGCAGATTGACCTCTGTTCTGTTGCATTATGGGTCATGCACCAGCCGGTTAATCGGCCCGGCCGTCCTCATGATTTGCCGATTTCTTTTCGGTTCCAACATGCTGAATAAACTCTACTACACTCAGACACTTAACGCCGTTTAACCTATGGTAGTGGTACCATGCATGGTACCGGCACCATATATGGTACCCCTACGTTAGGCGACTCTGGTGGTACCATTTATGGTACCCCTACCCATGGCCATGGGTGCCGGTACCATAAACGGCGTTAAGTGCCTGACTGTACTAACTAACTAATTTGACTGAAAAAGACGAAAAATAGAACAAGTCCACGGGTTTATTTTCGGTTTCACTGTTTAGAACCAAAAAGTGCCAAAACCTAAAACAAATCCATGGCGGAAAAGCCCGGTATATCTGAGGCTAAATTCATCGATCTGCCCACAAAATGTCCATACTCTGAATAAAATAAAATTTTTCGAAATGAGAATTCAAAGAAGTTCTTAAAATAGCCTAACAACACTTGGGTGGGGGGAGTGGGAACCCCCGACCCCCTGTTACATGTATGCCCCCTACCTACCCCCCACTTCGGTGGATGACCTGTTACATTTACGGTCACACACATGCCTACATGTAACAGGTCATCCGCCGAAGGGGAGGGGGTGTGGGGGGTGTCTGGCGCGGCCGGGGGGTCTGAGCCAAAAATTTGGGACGGGGTTTGAGCACTGAAAAACGCTCAATAATCGAAAAAATCGCAATTTTTGGCTTAAAATCGCCAAAAATCGATAATTTGGGCTGAAATACAGCTAAAAAGTGCAGTTTTGCAGGAGTTTTTTGCATTTTTGTGTCTGAAATTGTAAAAAATCGCAAAAATTTGATCAAAAAATTACTTGCCAGAAAATCGGAGGGGGGTCCCCATCCGAGGGGTCTGGCCTAAGTCGGGTGGGGGGCAGACCCCCCAGTCCCCCTGTTACATGTATGCACACATGATACGGTAGCCACCTTAAGAAGCGTAGATCCAAACGATTGCTTCCGTCCGAACAGAGGTGATCGACAAGTCTACCAGGAGTTGCGACGATGATATCTGCCGATGAATGAGAGAAGAGGAGTCGTCGTTCGGTCTCCAGCTCCCGTTGGGCAGACAACAGCTGCACGCCTAAGTCACTGCCCTGGATGTAGCTCTGGAACACTTTGTAGACCTGAAAACAACAAACACGTAGTAAGAGTTACGCTTGTATAACTAAACGGCTTTTCGGAGAGCTCAAACTTCCCGCCGAAAGTTTAGATTACCTGCCAAAATTTGAATTTCGCGCCAAAAATTTGCAACAAAAAGTTCGGTCAAAATCCCCTCTACATAGCCACTCCTAAATTTTGGCGACCTTTCTGGGAAAGCGACTTTACAGTATACTCTCGAAATCGCCTTCAGCCGAAAAGCCACATACCCCTCCATTTCTTCCGACCCATGTATGTGTAAATCGGCTCAGAACAGTTAAGAGTCGTTCTCTGGTCAGATCGCGTTTTTCCCCTTTGCCCTATTCAGACCCAAAATTGAAACTTTGAGCTAGAGAGCTGCGAGTTGGCACACTAATACATACTAATGAGTTATCTTTCAGCTGCAAAGGATTAGTGGATCTGACGCTCCTGTCCTGAGATATAGCCTTCCGAAAATCGGTCCGCTTAACTATGGGACCAAAATTTCAAAGTCTAGTTTCTCGCTTCATACTTGGAATTCGGACCTAAAAATTGGGGGTTTTAGATTACTTTTAGACTGCTTTAAGAAACTTTTGTCAAATTGTCGTTTTCAGAAAAAAAAATTTTTTTCGCCCCTTTGCCCCCCCTAGCTCGTCTGGAACCCCCCAACCCAGTTTTTTTTATTTCAGAAAAATGTTGCGCTATCAATTACCTACCGTTTGGTGTGAAGCATTGTTTGCCCAGACCCGTGGAGCGTGAGAAAATTGAGGTCAAACATGTCCCGGTGGCAAAATTTTCGCACTTTTCTCAGGTCGAAAATTCCAAGTCTGCTTTTCTACCTACTAGTACGAATTCGGACTTAAAAATTGGGAGTTTTAGAGTACTTTTAGACTGCTGTAAGAAACTTTTGACAAATTTGACGAGGTAAAAGCGCAAAGGGGGCGAAAAAAATTTTTTTCTGAAAACGAAAATTTGAGAAAAGTTTCTTAAAGAAGTCTAAAAGTACTCTAAAACCCCCAATTTTTAAGTCCGAATTCGTACTAGTAGGTGGAAAACCGGACTTGGAAATATTTGACCTGAGAAAAGTGCGAAAATTTTGCGACCGGGACATGTTTGACCTCAATTTTCTAACGCTCCACGGGTCTGGGCAAACAATGCTTCACACCAAACGGTAGGTAATTGATAGCGCAACATTTTTCTGAAATAAAAAAAACTGGGTTGGGGGGGTTCCAGACGAGCTAGGGGGGCGCAAAGGGGGCGAAAAAAAATTTTTTTTCTGAAAACGAAAATTTGACAAACGTTTCTTAAAGCAGTCTAAAAGTACTCTAAAACCCCCAATTTTTAGGTCCGAATTCCGAGTATGAAGCGAGAAATTAGACTTTGAAATTTTGGTCCCATAGTTAAGCGGACCGATTTTCGGAAGGCTATATCTCAGGACAGGAGCGTCAGATCCACTAATCCTTTGCAGCTGAAAGATAACTCATAAGTATGTATTAGTGTGCCAACTTACAGCTCTCTAGCTCAAAGTTTCAATTTTGGGTCTGAATACTGAAACTCGATGCGGCCAGAGAACGACTCTTAATATTTTAACGAAAAAATCAGACTTTGGTTCAGCAGCCTTCAACTACCCTAACCCCAGGACTACAAAGCTCTACACGCACTTCGCACTCAGCTCAGCCTATACCCATACCTGACCCATAACCGAATCATTTTTTCGGTAGAAAACCGGCAAATTATCGCATGCCACCGCAGCAATTTGTCGCAAAGAAAATATAAGTCGGTCAACCGGTGCGGCAATAAACAAAACAAATTCATTGCCTGATCGGCCAGGTCTTGTACAGGAACCATGACCAGGGCTCGAACTCGCGGAACTAACCGCCATCGCAAAGCCTCAACCAACGGAAGCACATAACACAGCGTTTTACCACTGCCTAAAACAATACACGTACAAACTGTACTGTGCATGGTAGGGTACCTCAGAGACAGTCCGAAGGACTCCCGACCCAAAAACACAAGGACTATTAGGGTACACGTAACAGGTCAGTTGCCTAAGGGGAGGGGGCAGGGTACCAAAAACGCTCAAAAATGGCAATTTTGGGCTCAAAAACGGCTAAAAACTGCTGTTTTACAGGCGATTTTGGCAATTTTTGTGCCTGAAATTGTAAAAAATTGCAAAAATTTGCTAAAAAGGGCGGAAATCGTCTCGGTGGTCTGGCCTAAGTCGGCGGAGGGATAGTGAGAACTGCGGATATCGGGGAAGTGGGGAAAGTCGGAACTGGGGTGATGTCTCAGCGCCACATCTCTCTCTATCTCAACGTGGTAGTTTGGATACAGAGTTTTCCACTTATAAGACCTGGTATTATAGCTGGAAAATGCCCAAATTTAAGATCACTTCTTGGCACCTTTTTGAAGACCTTGGTCTTCTAACTGGAAACTGCGGTTTTCACTGCAAAATATGTTTTCAGGCCACAAGGTGAATTGTTTTTCACCTGGATGGTTGTTCCAAACATACGTGACCATTCCATGCTTCACTTGTAAAACTTTATTTGAAATTACACAAAGAAATGTAGGTAGTTTTAAAGCAGAATCATGTTTATCTTCATTATGTACTTCTACCTTTGTTTTTGCACAATAGACAGCTTTTGTTCACATTAAAAACATTTGATTGTGTGGTAAAATTGGCTAAACTACTGTACGCAGCTAAGACCATGGCCTGTTAACTGGAAAATTGGTGTCTACAAACCTAGTTTTCTGACCTCCTATTAGAAGATGATGGTCTTATATTACAACTTAACAAAAACCTATTATACGACCATGGTCTTCTAACTATGGTCGATTTAAAGCGGAAATCACCGGTAAGTTTGACAATGAATACATCGCACCAGTGGGAGCGGCAATACACAAATCTCTGGGCGGTAGAGGCGAAGCTTGACTGGAATCTTTGAGCAAAACCGGAATCACTACTTTCTGCACGGGCAACCATCGCGTCAGCCCTTGGTTCCGAGCCAGTGACACCAGCTGATCGCTTAGACCTTTCAGTTCGCTCAGACCACAGCCCTGACTATGAAGATCGGACGAGATCTCAGTGTAGTTTTCTATCCATTTTGCCACGCGACTGCAATTATAACCGCTCGGACTGTATGGAAAAGCGTAAATGACTATACAGATGTAACAGGTGACTGATACGCCGAACAGGGAGAAGGGCATTTTTCTTGAAAGTCTAAAAAATTTGCCTAAACATTGTTTCCTAGAAAAATCCTCTCGGGGACCCGATTGGCCAATGCCGGCCGGTAACCAACAGTTACATTTACATGCAGAGTGCAACCTGGTATTGGGTAATGGGTGTTTTACATGTATAAGGGTATTGGGGTTTTTGTCCAACAATACTCAATACTAATTGGGAGCTGTCAAAATCGAAAAAAAACGATGTTGAGCTGAAAAATTAATCTAGAAAAATCGGATTTATCGATTATCGATGATTAGGTTTAGGAAGCTGTTGTTGCGTTAATCAACTAAAAGTTGGTTGAATTTCTTATAGTGTCCCGCTTTTCTAAGTTGCACAGCAGTAATTAATTTCCCTGTTCTTATCTGAAATAAAAATTGTGCCATTTCTAACGATACACAATGCACCAGTACATATACAAACGTACTGTACGTACGTATGCAGGGGCTGTGGGGTGGTGGTAAATCCTTTCCGGCCGAGTTAGGAAAAGAATTCGTCGAAAATAAGAAACGCTTTGAACGACGCATTGTTGGGTACTAAACTAAAACTGTTAATTTCTGCTAATTTTACACACAGAGTGGCTTTTAAACGCTTTCTCAAGGGTTATTTTCTCAAAATTTTAATCCCAGTGCGTCACTGAAATGTAACTGTTCACTGAAATACTATTTTGACCCAGCTAAGTATTGGTATTGGGTGTTTCAGGTATTGTTCACTTCACACTCTAATTACATGCGTACTGAGTAAATGCCAGACAAACCGAATTTTTGGCAGCGGTTTAAACGATTCTTCGCCTAATACGGCGTATTGCGTCTGTTTTTGACTGAAGGCGTCGGCAGTGTCAGGTGGATTGTCGGCCAACTTCTTGCTTTGCTCGTTCGTTTTACCCTTCTTTTTCATCTTTCTTTTATCAGTCCGGCTGCAAAACAGCCAGTGGCGTACCCATGGGCGTAGGGTGTGTACAGCCCCTTTGCGGTGGAGGTAGGGAGGAAAAATTAGACAAAAACAAGAGAAATGAATTAATTATGTACTAAAACTGGCTATTTCCTGCTCAGAATGCCTTTTAAATGCGTCTTTGAAGGCTAAATTTTCAAAATTTTCTCGTCCTGGTCGGGCAGAAGCCAAACCAGGCCACTTTAAACTACTAAAACTTGTAATTTCTGTCAATTTTAAGCTCAGAATGCTTTCTCTTGAAGGCTAATTTTGCGAAATTTTCTCGTCCTTATTGGGCGGCTGCCCAACCAGGCAACTTCCAAAATTTTACACCCCCTTTGCAAAATTCTGGGTACGCTACTGAAAACAACCGCAAAGTTCTCGCACGATTTCTCGAAATTTGTACGTACATTGTATGATGGGCCTAACATAATTCAAAAGGGATTTCAGCCCGTCTTCACAGACGATTTTTGTAAGACCCGCCAATCGATGCGGTAAGCAATTTTAGATTACTTTTACAATTTTAAGCACAAATCATTATAATTGTCTCTGAATCAGCAATTTTTCGCTGTCTAAGCCATATACGCTTATACCACTATCAACAAGAATTCTTTATAGCTACATTTGGCTATACACAGCCGGACATGGCCTTACATAACCATAGTAGGGTAAGGAGCCACGTAACCGAAAATGACTACAACTTGTATAAATAACATACCAGCAGATTTCTTGCTGTAGCAACCTTAAATTTCAACCGATTAGAATGAATATTTTTTGCGCGAAAGACAAATAAATTCTTGACAGATTGGTGCAATTTTTATTAATAACACTCTGCTTGGTTCCTGAGATATTTGCCCTCAAAGTAAAATCAGAGATTTTGGTAATGGACAGCAGCGATTTTTATTATTCAGTTGCACTTCATAATAAAACAGATTCCTACAGCTAAGGGCTAACGTCACGAGGCTTTACTAGTGACACACACGCTCGTTGCTTCACCAGTAAAGTCTCATTAGCCCCAGCAGTAGGAATCTGCTTTGTTATAAAGTGCAACCGAATCGCTCTTGTTCATTGCCAAAGTCTGTTTTGACTTTGGGCGTAAATATCTCAGGAACTAAGCAGAGCATCTTGATAAAACTTTCACAATTTTTTAAAGAATTTATCCATCTTTCATTTCAAAAAGGATTCATTCAAATCTGTTGAGATTTCCGGTTGCTACAGCAAAAAGTCCGCTGGGTTGTTCTAATCACTGGTTGCTCATTAACAAAATCAGCGTTTCGAATTTGATGGCAAATATCTCAGGAACCAAGAAGAGTATTGTGATGAAAACTGCACCAATCTGTCAATAAATTTATTTGTCTTTCATTCAAAAATAGATTCATTGAAATCGGTTGAGATTTGGAGTTGTCACAGTAAAAAATTTGCTGGTTTGTTTTTTGGCACAGCCTGTATATATACCCAAGGTAGACTTTTGCATAGGTAAGAAGGATACCAGATTTAGAAGAACAACCAGATGAGAAATAATTGCTGATGATTAATAAATTGTTTTTCCAACACCAAAATCAATACAGATTGTAAACGTTCGGTCAAAGTACACTGGCGGTAGGAAGACCCATGGTAGGGAAGGATACAAATAGACGAAGGTTTATTTTACACAATAAATGCAAACCGATTACTTTATACGTTATTATACCAACCATAGCAATTATGCAAACACGGTACCTACCTACACTGAACCTGATTTCCAAAAAAACGAATCAACACAGAATCTATGAATTCTCAGAGTCTGAGATTTCTCAACATATCTGGTGACACCATCATCACGCATGTAACAGGGGGTCTGCTCCCACCCGACTGAGGCCAGACCCCCGCCCGAGACGATTTTTCAGCCCCTCCCCTCCGATTTTCTGGCAAGTAATTTTTTGAGCAAATTTTTACGATTTTTGCTGCAATTTCAGGCTAAAATCGCCTGTAAAACAGCGCTTTTTAGCTGTACTTTGAGCCCAAATTAGCGATTGTTGACGATTTTTTGCGACTTTTGAGTGCCCAACCCCCTCACTAGAATTTGGGCTCAGGCACCCGCCGGCCGGCGCCAGACACCCTAACAAACCCCTTCGGCGGATGACCTGTTACATGTACGGACACGATACCATACTAGATTTGGTGCTAAAAAGAGTAGCCATAGAAATGACCATCTGGAGTGACCGATTACGGGGTTTGAGGGTATGGGAAATTCTGAGGGAAGGGGTAGGGTACTAAAATCGCAAGTTACATGCTGTTTTACAGGCGAGTTTAGCAATTTTAGTGGCTGCAATTCGAAAATAATTACAACAATTTGTCAGAAAAATCGTTTGGTATGTCGGACGGCAGGACCTTACCACCAGACTCCTCTTACATGTATCGTTACTGGCGTGTTCCGGTTTCCTCCGTTCCGGTTTCCTCCATTCCGTTTTCCTCCATTCCGGTTTCCTCCGTTCCGGTTTCCTCCGTTAATTTTCCGGTTTCCTCCGTTTTTGAAATTTTACTTTTTTTGGTGCATATTTCAGGAATTCAATTTTGAAGGCACTAACTATAAAATTAAATAATAATAAACTGTATTAACGCAAGATTTGAATAGTAATTAACTGTATTAACGTTGGGTTTTTTATTTAGAAATTTCAGCAGTTATGCGACACTTTGTCGCTTTCACTTGTTTGTTGCCCTCAGTTGCATAATTGACGACGATTAAATGGCGATTGGCCGCCGATGCCCTCAGGCCGACACTGACACTAGCAAAGGTGACGCATGCTCAGCGCACTGTTTAATTGGTCGGGAACCCTTGGCGGCCATAAAAGATTGTAAAGGTGGGTTCACATAGTCGGTCGGCGTCGGCAGCGCGGCAACTCGGGAAATCGACCCCAATTTGAGTACACACATAAGCATGCAGCAGTTAGTTGCCCTCTTAGTTGAATAATTGACAACGATTAGACACTCGCCAAAAAACTGCTGTTGTTTTTTAAGAAAATGAGTTGAGAGAAAAGTATTTCTTGGTTGGAAGAAGCTGATTAGGCAGTGCCAACCAAACTTCTACCGATTCCTCAGCAAGATGATCAACGAGCAAAGCATGTCATGGCCGCGGAAACCTACAGGAGCATCGAAATAAAGTCTACGAGCATGTGAACAGGCAGCTCAACACACTCACCACACAGTTCACACAGGTGCTCTGGCTGCGAACAGATTAGTGCAGTGTAGCCTACGCTTTGTCTGAGCCTGACCTCAAGGCAGCCGCAGCCAATCGCTGTTTAATCGTTGTCAATTATACAACCAAGAGGCCAACAAACAAGCGAAAGCGACTAAGTGCCGCATAACTGCTGCAATTTCTGAAAAAAACCCCAGTCTTGCGTTAATACAGTTTATTATTGTTTAATTTTATAGTTAGTACCTTCAAAATTCAAGTTCTGAAATAGATATGCACCAAAACAGTAAAATTTCAAAACGGAGGAAACCGGAAAATTAATGGAGGAAACCGGAACGGAGGAAACCGGAATGGAGGAAACCGGAACGGAGGAAACCGGAACGGAGGAAACCGGAACAAACCATCGTTACTTTAGCAATGGAAAGATGTGTATACCCACTCATATGGTCACTTTTTGTTTTTTCTAACCAGTAACCGCTTTTCACAACCGAACCAAATTAGAAGAATAATAATAGAGAATTTGCCAAAAATTGGTGTTTTCGGATCAGGATTAGCAAAAAATGCTGATTTTTCAAGCAAGACTGAATAAGTCAGTGTTTTCGTGATCCCAAAGCACCAATTTTTGGCAAATTCTCTATTATTATTCTCCTAATTTGGCGAATTGACCGATTGTGAAGAGAGTTTACCGTATACCGTATAATACAGTATAGTCAAAAAGTACCATATACCGGCCCCACCAGACATGAGCTAGCATTTCGGCTGAGGGGGCGTAGAATTTTCAATTCCTGAGGCAGTAGGAGCGCTGAGGGGGCCTGAGAAGAGTGGTAAGCCAAAAACTCCGATTTTTTGCTAAAATCAAGGTTTTTGGGCTTATTTCTCATTAAAATAAGTCATAATAAGCTAAGTTGAGCTCATTTACACCTAATCCAGGCATATTTTTATAATAATTTTCTATGCAAAATTCTTCCAAAAAATTCTTGAGGGGGTAGGTAGGTCAGAGCCTGAGGGAGGCCAACCAATCAACCCCCTTTGCCCAAGTCTGAGTAGTATGGTATCAGTTGAATCTGAGCAAGAGAGAGACAGGTTCACTTGCTCCTAACATCTCTAAAGGCCACCACGTATCTCTGGGGCACTGGCAACGGGGGCGAGTAGCCATTGGGATAGGAGCTGTCCTCGAAAGCAATGAGATAGTCGTCAGTGGGACCTTCAGGCACTTGTTCCACCACTCCTTTGTAGAAGCACGTGGTCTGGGGGTAGAGAGCCAGCACCACAGCCTCCAGGGGGAACAGAGCGTCGGCATCGGTCTCTGGGTTGGCTCGCATCTGCGGCAGCGGAATGACACGTCGCTTGGCCAGCACGTGACGCCCCTTCTGCTCTTCGTCCACGTCCTCCACCTCGTACCTGCTGTTGGCCGGCTGCAAACGTACAGGTGAAACGATTAAGAGTCAGTCTCTGGACCAATCGAGTTTTAGTATTCAGACCCAAAATTGAAACTTTGGCCTAGAGAGCTGTAAGTTGGTACACTAATACATATCGATAGGTTATGTAACCACCGCAAAGGATTTCCCGATTCGACACTCCACGCTCGAGATACAGCCGTCTGAAAATCGGCTCGCTTAACTATGGGACAAAAATTTCGAACTTGAATTTCTTTCCTGCTAAAACCAGTTGGGACCTAGAATTTGGAGATTTTACGTAACTTTTAGAGTACTTTAAGAATTTTTGGTCGGTTTTCGATTTTGACGAAAAAAAAATTTTTCGACCCCCTTCCCGCCCCCCTAGCTCGTCTGGAACCCCCCCCTATATGGGTTTTTTTATTTCAGATTATTGTAGCGCCATTTGTTGGCTACAGATCGGTGCCAAGCACGATAGCCCACGGCCCGGGGTTTTGGAGTAAATTGACTTTCAAATGGCTGAAAATCGCATTTTTTCCAGTTTTACTGGAAAAAATCTGATTTTCAGCCATTTGAAGTCAATTTACTCCAAAACCCCGGGTCGCGGGCTATCGTGCTTGGCACCAATCTGTAGCTAACAAATGGCGCTACAGTAATCTGGAATAAAAAACCCACATATGGGGGTTTCAGACGAGCTAGGGGGGCGGGAAGGGGGTCGAAAAAAATTTTTTTCCTCAAAATCGAAAACCGACCCAAAATTCTTAAAGTACTCTAAAAGTTACGTAAAATCCCCAAATTCTAGGTCCCAACTGTTTTTAGCAGGAAAGAAATTCAAGTTCGAAATTTTGACCAATAGTAAAACTGGAAAAAAAATGCGATTTTCAGCCATTTGGAGTCAATTTACTCCAAAACCCCGGGCCGTGGGCTATCATGCTTGGCACCAATCTGTAGCTAACAAATTGCGCTACAGTAATCTGGAATAAAAAAACCACATACGGGGGGTTCCAGACGAGCTAGGGGGGCGGGAAAGGGGTCGAAAAAAATTTTTTTCGTCAAAATCGAAAACCGACCAAAAATTCTTAAAGTACTCTTAAAATTACGTAAAATCCCCAAATTCTAGGTCCCAACTGTTTTTAGCAGGAAAGAAATTCAAGTTCGAAATTTTGTCCCATAGTAAAACTGGAAAAAAAATGCGATTTCAGCCATTTGAAGTCAATTTACTCCAAAACCCCGGGTCGCGGGCTATCGTGCTTGGCACCAATCTGTAGCTAACAAATGGCGCTACAGTAATCTGGAATAAAAAACCCACATATGGGGGTTTCAGACGAGCTAGGGGGGCGGGAAGGGGGTCGAAAAAAATTTTTTTCCTCAAAATCGAAAACCGACCCAAAATTCTTAAAGTACTCTAAAAGTTACGTAAAATCCCCAAATTCTAGGTCCCAACTGTTTTTAGCAGGAAAGAAATTCAAGTTCGAAATTTTGACCAATAGTAAAACTGGAAAAAAAATGCGATTTTCAGCCATTTGGAGTCAATTTACTCCAAAACCCCGGGCCGTGGGCTATCATGCTTGGCACCAATCTGTAGCTAACAAATGGCGCTACAGTAATCTGGAATAAAAAACCCACATATGGGGGTTTCAGACGAGCTAGGGGGGCGGGAAGGGGGTCGAAAAAAATTTTTTTCCTCAAAATCGAAAACCGACCCAAAATTCTTAAAGTACTCTAAAAGTTACGTAAAATCCCCAAATTCTAGGTCCCAACTGTTTTTAGCAGGAAAGAAATTCAAGTTCGAAATTTTGACCAATAGTAAAACTGGAAAAAAAATGCGATTTTCAGCCATTTGGAGTCAATTTACTCCAAAACCCCGGGCCGTGGGCTATCATGCTTGGCACCAATCTGTAGCTAACAAATTGCGCTACAGTAATCTGGAATAAAAAAACCACATACGGGGGGTTCCAGACGAGCTAGGGGGGCGGGAAAGGGGTCGAAAAAAATTTTTTTCGTCAAAATCGAAAACCGACCAAAAATTCTTAAAGTACTCTTAAAATTACGTAAAATCCCCAAATTCTAGGTCCCAACTGTTTTTAGCAGGAAAGAAATTCAAGTTCGAAATTTTGTCCCATAGTAAAACTGGAAAAAAAATGCGATTTCAGCCATTTGAAGTCAATTTACTCCAAAACCCCGGGTCGCGGGCTATCGTGCTTGGCACCGATCTGTAGCCAACAAATGGCGCTACAATAATCTGAAATAAAAAAACCATATAGGGGGGTTCCAGACGAGCTAGGGGGGCGGGAAGGGGGTCGAAAAAAATTTTTTTCGTCAAAATCGAAAACCGACCAAAAATTCTTAAAGTACTCTAAAAGTTACGTAAAATCCCCAAATTCTAGGTCCCAACTGTTTTTAGCAGGAAAGAAATTCAAGTTCGAAATTTTTGCCCCATAGTTAAGCGAGCCGATTTTCAGACGGCTGTATCTCGAGCGTGGAGCGTCGAATCGGGAAATCCTTTGCGGTGGTTACATAACCCATCGATATGTATTAGTGTACCAACTTACAGCTCTCTAGGCCAAAGTTTCAATTTTGGGTCTGAATAAGGCAAAGGGGTGTATCCCAAAAGCGCACAAATCAAAAGCGCACATCCCATAAGCGCACTTCCCATAAGCGCACGCTCAGAAAGGGCCAAAACTCGATCAGTTCAGAGACTGACTCTTAATACAGTCTGGCACTTAACGCCCTTTATGGTACCGGTCAGACATGGGCAAAGGGAGGATGAGGGGTTGACCTACCCAGTGTCGTATCCAGGGGGGTGTAGGGTGTGTACACCCCCTTTGCGGTGGAGGTAGGAAGAAAAAGTCTGTCAAAAATATAAGAAACTAATGAATTATGTACTAAAACTGTCTATTTTGTGCTCAGAATGCTTCTAAATGCGTTTTTGAAGGCCACATTTTCAAAATTTTCTCGCCCTGGTCGGGCAGAAGCCATTATAAATAGGGTTCCGACGATATATCGATATCGATATCGAAAAGTCGATATATCGACCCTTTTTCCAATATCGATATCGATATCGCGATATTTTGCATCGATATTTTCGATATTTTTTGTCCTGAAAAGTAGGAAAAAACAGAACTGACACCAAGTTTATTTCCAATAGTAGTCAAGAATAGTGTCAAAACCTAACAGTGGCATGATAGCTCTCAGAAACGTCAATTTCTTGGCATTCTCAGCTTTCAGACAGCAACAGTTAGGTTCTTAAATGTCTGCAGCAACACTGAAGAGCTGCTCACTCTACTGTACACACTGCGCAGGAGGGCAGAAGCAGACATGGGCTAGCATTTCGGCTGAGGGGTGGTAAATTTTTAAATCCTGGGGAGGTAACGCCGGCTGATGGGTGGTTGAAAGGATGGCAAAAAGTCCGACTTTCTACTAAAATCAAGGCTTGTGTCCTATTTGTGATTAAAATATGATAAAATACAGCTATTCTGTCTGAGCTCATTTATGCCTAATGAGGGTGGGGCATCGGCCTGAGGGTTAGAGTTGTAAAAAAAAAATTTTTTTTGAAGGCCAAAAAAAAAAGCTTTTTTTTATGAAAATTTTTCATTTCGAAATTTTTTTTTCAAAATTTTTTCCTAGCATGAAATATAGCTTGTAGGAGATGCAAGGATGCATCAGAAGCAACTTTAAATACAAAAGCTGATACTTTGGTTCAAACATACTGTTACAGCCTGAGAGTCGATATTCTACCTGCAGCATTACTCTTGGAGTGGCTGCTGCCCTTCAAAACCTATTATTATGCTTAGAATAGGCAAGAAATTGATAGAACTGCACTTCTAATGTATATCTGAGGCTAAATTCAGCGATTTTCCCCCAAAATTTCCATACTGTGAATAAAATAAAAAATTTTCGAAATGGGCCTTCAAAAAAAAAAGCTTTTTTTTTAAAAAAAAAAGCCTTTTTTTTTAAAAAAAAAAGAGCCTAACAACACTACTGAGGGTCAACCTTTTCATTGAAGGGCTTCAGAAGGGCAACTACCTTTCTTAGATTCTCTACTTAATTTATATCAGACCGCTGATTGCATCAGTGCTTGACTGATAACCAGTGAGAGCAGTTTGTTCTTTCAAATCTTGAGATTTTCTTGCATAATTATAAATATCGATATCGATATCGATCGATATTGAGTTGAAAATATCGATATCGATATCGATATCGAATATCGACGAATTTTGATATCGTCGGAACACTAATTATAAACTACTAAAACTTGTAATTTATGTTAATTTTAAGCTATGAATGCGTTTTAAACGCGTTTTTGAAGGCTAATTTTGCTAAATTTTCTTACCCTGGTTGGGCAGCGGCCCAACCAGGCACTTTCAAAATTTTACACCCCACTTTCCAAAATCCTGGATACGCCACCCTCTCAGGAATTTTTAGGAAGAATTTTGTATAGCAAATTATGATAAAAGCATGCCTAGATTAGGTGTAAATGAGCTCAGAATAGCCCATTTTAACGTATTTTAGCGAAAAAAAAGCCAAAAACCATAATTTCAGCCAAAAATCGGACTTTTTAGTTTACCATACCCTCAACCCCCTCAGACGCCGCTACCCCCCTCAGGATTCGGAAATTTACCACCCCCTTAGCCGAAATGCTAGCCCATGTTTGGTACCGGTACCCAGGCTAGTGGCGCCATGGTACCCCCAGCTTGGATTTTGTGTCTGCACCGTATACTGTATGGTACCGCTCTGCTCAGATTTCGTACCATATATGGTAGTGGTACCTTACTTACAGGGCACCGGCACCCAAGGCCCTGGATAGGGAGGGGTACCATATATGGTGCATACATGTGCATGGGGGTGCCCAGAGGGGGACAGGGGGGACGAAAATAAAAATCTACCAAACGTTGCTAAAAACTGCTAGAAAGCCTCCAGTTGCGTTTTTAAGCCACAGAAATCAATTTTGGCAACTACACACCCTTCCTCCAGGCAACTACGCACCAAACCCGAATTTTTTTCAAATTTTCCCGGAAAATTTCGATTTTTTTGACAATGTTTCTGTCAGAAAAGTGTTTTTTTGGCAATTTTTGTCGAAAATTTGATTTTTACCGCAAATTTTACAATTTTATCCAAAAATTCAAATTTTTCGCCAAAATTTTGGGCAAAAATTTAAATTTCCCGCCAAAATTTGAATTTTCCACCGAAAATTTGCACCTATGTCCAGGCAACTACGCATGGAGACCTGGCCGTCCCCCCTGAGCCGCCGACCATGCACATGTATGATATGGTGCCAGTACCATAAACGGCGTAAAGTGCCTGACTGAAATAGCTGCATTTGCTTTAAATTTTTCTTTGAAATAGTATAAATAAAGATCAGCTATATTTTAACATCTTTTTATCTTAATTTTCTTTTCAAAATTCTTCCAAAAAATTCCTGAGGGGGGTACCGGCGGGCTGAGGGGGGCCAACCCGCCAGTCGTCCCCCTTCGCCCATGTCTGCCTCTGCATCCCTACTGCCAATGTTTGAACTAAATTGAAAGAACCATATTTCGGCAGCAAAGACCAATATATGGTGGTCTCATCTGTCCTAGTGTGTTTAGTTGGCTTGGGCGAAAATAAATTAATTCAGCAAGCAAAACAATTACCTGAAAAGACAGAACTTCAGCCAGAATCCAGTTCTGTTCGTCCTCCTCTCCCTTAACCAAAGCCGCCACCGCATCCCCCTTGGTACAGACATAGCCTAAACTCTCATCAGGGGCCACAGCCCCACACAACGGAGGTGGGCTCTGACCTAGCTTCCCGATCCACAACGGGAGCGTGTTGGCACTCTGCTGCAACATCACCATAAGCGTGCCGCGACGCATCGGTGTGCGACTGCGATCAGCGTTCGGAGTCTCAGCCGAAGCACCAGCCGTGGAACCCTTGCGAATGGCCTGTCGTTTCTCAGTGCGAAGTTTGCGAATCAGCGCTATTTCGCCAAGACACTTTCTCAGACTGTCGGCTTCGTTCTGGGCCTCCTTGAGTGCGCCGGTGTACAGCGTCTTTAGTTTGGACTTGTGGTAGTTGGAGAGACGGTTCTCGCCGCGAATCCGGTCGAAAATCGACTCGACCGAGCGCAGAAGCTCGTCGAACTTCTGCTTCTTTGCGTGCGAGTCGCGAACGTCGTGGTGCAACTGACGAAGCGAGTCGCAGATGCGCAGTTCGAAGTCCTGAACCAGGTTGTTGTCGCTGTTCGGCTTCGAACTACTACTGGCCTTTGAACCGCTACTACGAACCATTTTCTGAACCAGTTTCACTTTTTAGTGCACTGCACTTCTTTATTTTTTACTTCTGTTCGGGCGGATAAAATCGGTGACTACTAAACTTCGCAACATCGCAACCAGTCGCAACTTCGCAACCAGTCGCACCCGTTCGCATCCGCCGGGCGCCAACTCTAGAATATAGACGCGAAGATTTATTTGACGATGAAATTGCGCAAAATGAATCAGAAATTCCGGATTATGTTACGAAACAGCAATGTTCTAGTAGAGGGGACACTGTTTGATGGAAACTGAGGGGCGGAGCGGATGAAGGACAAGGACATTAAATGAAAATGTATTCAATGCTACAGAAAGCCAGGAAGGAAGACTTGCAGTGTTTTAACCATAAGATTTTGGTAAAAATAGCAATAATCAAGTGAAACTGAATAATTTTTGGGCTGAAAATTTCGCTTTTAGGCAAGAATACAATTTTGGTGCGACAAATAAGCGTTCGGTTTATTTTACAAAAAAACATAACAATTTTTGGATCGGCAACACTGTTACCAGGCTGCACCGATCAAAACATACAGTACGACCACAATTAACGCAACACGGCTAAATCTTTGGATTGTGATTGTGCACATAGAGACACTTTTTCTATTCTTGATACAATGCGATCGTAAACCGTAGGCAGATACTGATAAAAATTTACTTCATTATTGCGTACGTAATGGGGTTAGAGACCGAGCATGGTCGGCCGTGACCAAGCTCCGGTCGAGTGAAGATTTGAGCCAGGCGTGCGTGCAGCAAAGGCCCCTGGGCCGGGCCCACCTACAAATTTGAAAATCCGGACCGTTTTCTAATATGTACTGTAGAACACTGTTCGCTTCAGTCTTAAAATAAAGGACCAGCAGTTGATCCGATCTGATCTGATGTGCAGGGGCCTTACGGTTTACGATCAGACTCGTGGCCCATTTCGCAACCCCCGATTTCGTCATCTCGGACGTTTTTCCCTTCTTTCACTGCCCAGCCACTTATAGGCATGCCGTTGGGTGCCAGTCGCTAAGAGAGCGCCGGCGTGTTGACGTCATGGTGTCAGCTCCCCACAGCCGCCAGTGCCCCGGTTGGCTGAGGGCCCCCGGCATAGTAGTTTTCTCAGACAGCTCCTAACGTTGTCGATGTTCTCCTCCAATGTGGCATGCTTTGTGGAACGGCTTTCGGTGCAATGGCAGATCCGGTCGGTTCCCTTTTATCTACTCGCTGTCACCAGCTTTCGGTGGCCTGGGTGGGGCTTTGCGTCGTCTAATTCCAGTCAGACTGGTTTCGAACCCACTACAACAGCTATGGATGCAGGGGCTGCCGTGACTCAGAGGCAGCGAGCTACCAACTGAGCCAACGACGCAGCCAGCACCACAGCACTTGGACCAGCAGTCATCTTACCTGAGATATTAAATAGCCGTAATACGTACATTGCAGCTATATTAACCTTCCTTACCGAAATCGAGCCGTACTATGACTGCTTGTAGTCTTACAACATGTGTAAACCTACCGAGTCACGTTAAATCGAACCGCCAACCCAGCGCATTATGGTACTTACACGCTCTGAGTCCGAGTATTCTAAGAAATATGCTTAAAAGGCCTACTACACTTGTTTATTAAAAAAGCAAAACAAATTTTAAAGTAGATATTGAAAGATTTATACTCAGCCTTTTGCATTCCAATATGTACTAGTGTTTGTACCTTCAACTGCAGCGATGCAAAGCTGGTGTCAAGCGTCGTTTGCTTAAACTGTGGTGGTGGAGAAACAGGCTGCCCTTGTTGTTGATGCGAATGCGACTCATAGCAGCCCTTCTAGCAAGAACAGGCACAGGAAAACCAAAAAAGAAGTCGGAAAACTTTTTCTTGCGCCTTCTGTTTTCTTCGCATCGACGTTCTAGAGTTGGCGCCCGGCGGATGCGAACCGGTGCGACTGGTTGCGAAGTTGCGACCGGTTGCGATGTTGCGAAGTTTAGTAGTTACCGATAAAATCGCCTGCCAAAGAAGTTGGAAAGTTGGTGGAAAATGGAAAATATAAAACATGGAAAATGCTTCTCAACAATTTGGAAATTAGGAAAACATGCACAAGATTGAGCCCAGGTGTGGAGCCCAGTCATTCTTTGCCCAACTTTCGATTTCCCTTACTTTTAGACTCGTTCTCAGGTTGTGGCTTTATTACTTTGATCATGCGCTGGCCACAGATAGGGGCCTTGATAAGTGGGACACATCCGTAAACGGGACACCCACATATAAGAGAAATTGGACGCCCAGGGACACTGAAAGGCTACTTCCCCTCCAAAAGTGGAACGCTTGTTTCCTTCCTTTCATGCGTGTGTGACAGGGGGTCTGGGGGTCTGCCCCCACCCAACTTAGGCCAGACCCCCCGGATAAGAAACCCCCGAGCCGGCCCGAGATTATTGTGCCCACTTCCCCTCCGATTTTTCTGTAAAGTAATTTGTTTGCAAATACATATTTGCAATTTTTTAGAATTTCAAGCAAAAAATGACCTGTAAAACATCACTTTTTAGCCATACTTTAGCCCAAATTAGCGATTTTTGACAATTTTTAGCCGAAAATGGGATTTTTTATATTTATTTTGAGCGATTTTGAGAGTTTTTAATGCCAAACCCCTCCCTAGAATTTTGGCTTAGATACCGCAACCCCCTCCGCCTTAGCCGGATGACCTGTTACATGAATGCTTTCTTCATAGTGAGAGTTCCATTTATGGAGGTTGTTACAGCACTGGTTGAATGGAATAACAGGATTGTGCAGACAGTAAATCGGTTCTGCCAGAAGCAGTTCTATCTACAAAATTTACTGAGTATTTCCGTTTTCTTACAGCTCGATTTGCTGTTTTCCACGTTTCCAGATTTCCAGTAGTTCGCGATTTCACAAAACAGAACTGTGTACCACATCACACCGTCTGTCCGTACCGCATAATTATTCGAGTAGGCGATTTATATACGCGCCAGCTTTTTCGGAGGAGAGTACGGTACGCAAAGTTAAAATCTTTGGAATCGGATTCCCGGATCCCCAGCTAATTCGGACTCCCAGTGCGATTTCAAACAGCGGTTGTTGGGTTCACACCCTGTCTGTAGTTTAGATCTGCAAACGTTGATAAATGATAATCACATAGACATCTTGTTTTCGGAATATATTTGTCAAATTTGAAGTTGTTTCAAGTTGACATTCTCTGAAGTTGCATTTTTTCAAGTTGCATTGCAATTTACACTGTCCTTCATTTTAATATCCGTTCAATGCAAGGGGCCTGGTCGAAAATCAGTTGTCAAAACCAGAAATTTTCATTCGATTCGATTCATCAGCTCCTGTGACCGGCACACAGCAGCATGGCTAGGAGTGGCTGGCAATGAAAGAAGGGC
The DNA here is from genome assembly GCA_030248155.1 of Sabatieria punctata. Classification (NCBI taxonomy): domain Eukaryota; kingdom Metazoa; phylum Nematoda; class Chromadorea; order Araeolaimida; family Comesomatidae; genus Sabatieria; species Sabatieria punctata. The sequence continues at coordinate 40,347 of JASANB010005443.1, forward strand.
AACGTCCAAGGTAAGGAATCACGGGATCGTGAAATGGACCACGAGTCTGATCGTAGGCCGGAAGGCCCCCCGCACATCGGATCAGCTACTGGAAAGTGCTGCATGGAACCATGCAAGCAATCCAGAAAGTATACCGGGATACACTGATTCGCACTTAGTGCCGGTTTGTGTACCCGGTGTACACTATTTACAGACAGGTTTTATGTCATGTCATGCGTGTCCAAAATTTTATACTTAACGATAAAAGCCCATGTGCACATAGCTTGTAATCTCTGAACGTCACTCTGTCTTTGTTCATCTGGTGGGCATCACAAATTGAACTAGGTTTCTTTATTATATTGACGCCAAGAATAAGGCTATGTAAACTACGTCACCGATCTTACGCAGAGCTCAACGCTGGAGGGAGAAATAAAGACAAAAAAATGTTTTTATCGGATTCAATCAGAGGAATTGAGCTGGTTGAGGAACGAATGATTGCATTCGCATAATGCACACAGTCAAAATATGCAGATATTTTGTACTTGGAAGGGGCTAAACAGGCTAACAACTCTTCTTTTTTTGTTATTATTCGTTTCTTCACTTCGGTCGGCGGCAGCAGTGCAGAGTTTTCTTTTCATTTTTTATGTTTGGTATCTTTAACTGTTTTCCTCTGAAAAAACAATAGCAATTATATTGCCATTACAACAGTACAGTGTACACCCTGTTCAAAGTTACTTCTGTCATACAAAACTGTTTCAATAAAGTTGCTGAGCGGTTAGCGGTGGCCTGAGGGGTAGCCTATCACGCGACCAACTCTGGCGGACATGAGTTGTCTTTTACAGTAATGTCTGTTGCACCAGCTTGAGTGGATCGATCGCACGTCCGGTATTCTAATAGCCCTGAGACCCAATTTACGCAAAGTTCTAACATGTACCCCTTGCACTGAACTAATTAATTGGACTCTATTTTATACATATGTACATGTACAGCGTAGTAGGCTGCACCATGATGCTGCTGATAAATAGGTGCGGTAAGATCCTCAGAGTTTCCGCTTTCTTTCAACACGATCTATGAGAAAACGTTTCATGTGGCTTCTAAATAACTCGCATGTTTAAGTCGTGTCTTAAGGCTTTGCCTCTGACACCATCTGGGTCGGTTTTGTAGGAGGAGTGGTGCCTAAGCACTCTGTCTGTGGGGCATAGCTTCAGTGACAATCCAAAGGTGCTGGGTTCGATTCCCAGCAGAACGGGTGTGTAGA